>JASAMY010002658.1:0-95410 GCA_030248085.1 Paralinhomoeus sp. GSCO2_6
TTCGATCAAATACGCTCTTTTGTAGAAGGGGCACCCTCGGCATGGGCATTGACTCTAGGATTGAGACTAGTCAATCGTCACCAGGCCTGATAGAATACGCAGTCATTTCCACGATTGTCTTACTGTCTGCCTAACTAAAGGGAAAAACAACGCTAAAACGGAACAACCTCATTGTGGACGCTTCAAGCAAGAATCGAAACCGTCACCGTGCGCGCAAACGCAAGAGGCCGTTTCTTTCCACTAAGCCATCCGCTGTCTCGCCCGCCTGCCTAGCTGCTTGCTACATTACCGAATCAGTACAGTAATCCGTTGCAGCTGCTGATCCACCTGATGTCCGTGTGCAACAGCGTGAAGAAGGACGTCGAGACCGGGGACAAGGAGCAGCTCAAGGCGGCGCTCGACGCCTTCTACCAGGCCGGCTCGTTTGACGAGGAGAAAATTGGTGTTTTTTTGCGAATCTATGTGTCTGCTGTTTGTGCACGGAATTGGTTTCTGTTTTCCCAGCCAAAGTCGAGGCGTTTGTCGAGCTGTTGAAGAGCAAGTACGAGAGCAGGGCGAACGTGGCGAGCGTGGGGATGGAGACGCTGAACCGCGTCGAGCACTGGCGCGCCCAGACGGCCGCCAGCCGCTGGTTCATCTGTCCCAACGGTGAGCACTTATCAGCGGCGGGTTGCCCGCCACTGTACACGCGCGCTCACGTCACGCTCGCCATGTACATGTGTACACGAATGCCAAGAACGTACGCCCAGAGGAAGGGAGGGGGACGCGCTCAGGGCAGCCGTACGCGATCGGCGAGGGCGACGGCGCCATGGAGGAAGCCCAGTGTCCAGAGTGCAACGCGGCCATCGGCGGTCGACGGTTCGCCAGCGGCAACGCGTCTTTGGTGCCCGCGAACGAGGAGGCGGCTGCGCGCGCTCGGCTGCCCGTTCCTTGAAGTGGAGCCAGAGTGTTCTAGCGAAACTATGGTGCTTAGAGTATCGTCAGTCCATGTGGACCGTGCATGCATACCTGTAACTGAGATTCGGACCTGGGGGTTGAAAACTGGCGAAGAGGAGCGTCTGGGGAGGAGAGAGGAGCTACTTTTCGGTAGATTCTTAGTCAAAGATGCACTGTACGAATGCTAAAGTTGGTCCTTTTTTACTGAAAATACGCTCGCTAACGCAATATATAGCAGAAAGTTCCCAAAAATCTGGCGGGTGGGGGTTATGATTAACCCAGCAACTGGAGGAGGGACCCCCCAGTTACAACTATTCGTGCGAGCCTTCGAAGATGCGTTTTGTCGTTTCATTGCTTTTTTGCTGCTGTAGTAGTGTATGGCGTCGGGTATAGTGTATGGCGTCGAATAACTAAGGTTCCTAATTTTTGTGTAGTATCGATCGAAATGTATTTGTGTTGTACCAACAGCTGCAGTGCACCATACATTGTGTACCATACACAAAGAAAAACGCGTATAGGTGGCAGCAATGTGACACACCACTTTGTGGGTGGGATATTAATGGCCAGGACAGGCATGGTGTTGGATCGGAGCTAAGCTAGACAGATCATAATGATTGTAGTGCGTGCTGCGTATACCAACTTAGCTGTAGCTGTGCGCGTTACTCTGTCGTCAGCAATAGAGTCAGTCGCATAGGCTGAAAATGCACTTCATTTCAAGAGTGTGTGCGAGATTCCGACTACGAACCTACATGGAGCAGTTGCGACGGTCAACTTGCGAAGAGCAAGTCTTCTCTCTACCACATGGCCCAGTCCACTAATTTCTAGCTACTTCCCCTACAAGGACGAACTGTTGTTCGGCTACTGGGAGCCGGAAGGAGCCAGCCGCTGCCAGGCCGCCGAAATGGCGCGATGTCCGAAAAATTTGACAGCCCCCTTTTCAAATTTGAGTATTTGACACCTTCCCTAGCGGGAGAAGAACATCGTGAGTGTAATAGAGTGATCCGCGTGTCGGTGACTGCTTCCAACTGCCACGATTCGCAACGGGTGACGTTTGCACAAGCATTCTGGTAGTAACGAACGAGTAGGATGGGCCGCGGCAGACTCGGTTGGCAGAGTGGCAGCGGTCCATAGTCAATCACTCCTCATGCGGTAATGGGTTTACCAGTTACCACCAAATAACTACATATCCTTTCTTGCATAAAGCGCGCATGTACACAGTCACAGAACGTCGCGTAACCCAGGCTTGGGTAAAAAAAATTCCATACGGTATGTAGCTTCAACAGTGCCACTCTTATTTTGACGATCCAGCCACTTGTTTCCTGCTGCCGCCACCACACGGGAGCCTCTTACACAGCAAATTGCTCAAGTATAATCAAGCATCGATTCGAATTCACTTTCAGATGGTTTCAGATTGTCAGATCGGGTGTCATACTCTCGCGCGTGACCTCGTGACAACGGTACCTCTAGCACAACAAGCGCAACTGAAAGAAGCACAATTCCACAACTAAGCAAATCACGATTCTCACCTAAACTTAGCTGCGTGGGTCCAACTACAAACCGAGCCAAACGTTTAGACCGGTTCAAATTCGAAACTCAGAATTTGTGGTCGGCCGTTTCCTTCTCATCATCTTCATCTATACCCTTCGGTCCCACAACTTTCTGCCCATCATCTTCATGAGCTTGAAAGGCGCCGAGGAAGTCCTTGGTTGAACCGACAGCGACCTTGGAAGACCCGGCGCAGCCGAGGAAGACGCACCGAACGACGTAGGACACCAGTAGAGTGAGCGCGAAGTTGATCAGCATCGCCACCGTCTTGAAGGGCACATTCGGGCCCATATCAAAGAACGGCGCCACTCCCAGCCGACTCTCGCCTCCTTTTGGCGCGCCGTTCAAATTTCAGACATATATTCTGGAATTTATTTTGGAAGGAATGATGATGATGGTGATGCCTTGCGTTGATGATCGAGTATATAGCTCAGTGGCAGGGCGTCGTCTCGACGCTCGCGTGGTCGAGGGCTCAACTCCCGCCAATGTCGAAATAAACTCTTTACATTTTTTTAAATATTTTTTTGAAATGGGTAATCGATTCGAGTGTCTCGGCCTGCGTGTCAGCAGTTCGAATGGCGCGCCTGCGACTCTGAATAGTAGGCCGACGAAGAAGCCGACGAGGACGCCGTAGGCGTTGACGAAGGGCGCGTAGATGACGCAGCAGAGCTGCGGGAAGAGCAGCACGTAGACCAAGTCCGAGCAGAGGAACCACAGCGAGTAGACGCTCTCGACGGTCAGCGCGAACACGCACGACACGCCGCCCACGAGCACCACGCACGCGCGCAGCACCCACAGCACCTCGGTGCTGCTCGCCTGCAGTGAACAGCACAGTACCGGCTCACGATGGACAAGGGACTCGCAAAACACGATCTCAATGCATAGTCGACCTCAGCGGCCCATTTGGGCCAGATAGAAAATTTTGCCCGGTGCCACAACTAAGCCCCTCGAAGGGGTAACAACGTCGACGTGTGAGCCGCCCAATTCCCAATGATTGTGAACATGATTGTGCTGTGTGACTGTGTCAAGAATGCAGCAAAAAAATAATAACAAGGCAAGCCCCTACCGTGGGCCTCATCCAGGTCCTGTAGATGTTGTGGGCGAACATGGAGCTGGCCGAGAGGATGGTCGAGTCGCAGGAGGACATGACGGCCGCGGAGATGGCGCCGAGCGCGACGAACATGACGGGGAGGGGCGTCAGCTTCTGAATGACGAGCGGCAGCACGGAGGAGCTCCGCTCGTGCACCTCGGCCGCCGAGAGGCCGAACGCCGTCCAGTCGGTGGCGCGCGCCGCGACGCCGATGAGGATGGCGGGCACGCTGAGCAGGGCGCACAGCGCGCCCGCCAGCACCGACAGCCAGCGCGCTCGGCTCACGCTCTTCGCCGACAACACGCGCTGGAAGTAGTCCTGAAGGGCGCTCACGCCCTCATCCACCCTCAGCGCAAACTCTCGTGCCGGCTGCGTGCGCGCGTGAACACGAGCGTCAGGCTCTACCTGCCAGGGAATGCCGCCAAAAGCGAGGACAAGAAAGGAGTCGATATAGGAGGCGAGACTGGCGCTGGGGACGCTGCCGACGAGCGTCGTCGTTGTCGAGTTGGCGGGCGGGGCAGGGACAGCTTGCCGAGGTCGACGTGCTCGCTCGTCCACGTGAAGGGCACGGCGACCACCTGACCACCACGTTGTTGCGCATTTGTGCCCCAGTGATGACGTCATTTTTAATTTTTAATAATCCGTGGAACTCACGAGTCCGACTCCGACGCAGATGAGCTGGACGACGTCGGTGTAGGCGACGGAGTAGAGGCCTCCGAAGAACGTGTAGCCGACCGCGATGCAGGCGCTCACGATCACCGACGTGTGCATGTCCCAGTCCAGAATCACGCTGACCGACGAGCCTGATTAATGATTAATTAATGATTAATCAGACACAAAACCGGAAGCGCAGAAGAACGATCCACCTAGCGCGTTGAGCACCGCGGCCGAGTACAGGAGGTTGCCCATGAGGGCGGGCAGGTACATGAGGCTGCCGACACCGGGCCCGTATTTCTCCTGGTAGGGGTCGAGCATCGTGACGTACTCGCGTTCGCGGAACACCTTGGCGAACAAGAGTCCACCTGAACATGCAATTCGAAGCAGTAGGCTCAATTTGCCGACTCCTCTGAGCCGCCAACCGAAGCAGAGGCTGACGGCGTAGCCGACTGGCGCCTGCGCGTGCACGAGACCCTCGTCGAACACCACCTGCGCGGTGCCGTTGATGTAGCCGCCACCGAACCAGGTCGCTAAATGCGGACGGTTTGGTTCTGGGCCCGGCCCATGTCACCTCCCTCCCCCCCCCCCCGGACCGGTCAGGGTGAAGACGCCGACGAAGAGGCCGATGTCGCGGTTGGCGACAATCGCCCGCTGATCGGCGGTGACGTCACCGCTCTTCCTGCCCTTCAGCCAGGCCGTGCCGACGCCCACGGCGACGATCAGCAGGTAGAAGACCGCGATCGCGGCCAGCCCGACTATCGTGGCCGCGTCCATATCACGGGCTCGATTCACTGCTCAACTATATGCTCTTGACGGCTCAGATCTACTGGAGGCTTCTTCAACCAAATGCCCGGTCTGCGCAATTCGATTACACTTATATACTTGCCAGTATTGCGTTTGTCTAGGCCCAAGTCTAAACCTAAGCCTGTGCTGTTTGACAAGCCGTGCAAGCACCAAGCCGACCGAACCTGTCGCGGTTGCGACTTGTAAGCAAAGCTCTTCAGTTTGCCGCGAGTCTTAGTAGTCTTGTTCGAGTAGCCAAACGAAGAACAAATTGTCGAACGTCATATCGAATTGTTTGCCAAAGAAACACTACTCATTCGCTCGGTAAATTTAGTAAACTTGCTTGCAGTGGTAAAGGCCGAAGCCAGAGGTCGGTAGCGGCTTACGTAAAATAGCTGGAAATTATGTGGGCGGTCCGGGCGGTCCAGTCCGGGCGCAAGGCTCGGCCGGGTTCCAGCTCGATCCATCAAATTGTAAGATACGTAAATAAAAATTCAAATTCGCCATTTTAAGCATACTGTAGCCGCATGGCACTAGAATGCCACACGCACGCACGCACGCACGCACGCACGCACGCACGCACGCACGCACGCACGCACATAGATTTGCGCGACGTTTAGCTGAGTTACTCGGCAAGTGACGCTTCTCTTTTCAACTGATGTTGTTCATGGTTCCTCTTTACTCTGCCGATATTCTGCAAACTACTGTTAGGCGTTGACCTAACGGGTTGTGCTTTGAAACAGTTAAATTACTTTTACATTGTATTTTTGAACTAAAATAATAGACCATGCGCACAATAACGGCGCGCATTAGCACTACCACTATGGCATCCTTTGAGTAACGGAAAGAGTTCAGTTCCCTTTTTACCATCTATCATACAACAGTGTCACTGTCACTAGCGGATCTAGGATTTGCTGACAGAGGGGGTGAGAAGGTCAATTTTTCACCGCACAAACTACACTACTATGGAATAGACAAAAATGTCGAGATTTTTTTAGCTCCCTTACGAGTAAAACGTGAGTTGGAAGAGAACCACAGCGCCGCAGGCAAAAATTTTGCGCTTTTGAGTGCCTTAATCAAAGGAAAACGTAGGAACACGTAAATTTCCCCTTGTGCTCGCCCTTCTTTCCTTCTTCTCCCCCTGATCTCTCCCCCTCCTTCCCCCCTAAATCTGAGCTGACAGGAGGGGGAGACCCCCCTCTCCCCCCCATCTGGATCCGCTAGTGGTCACTGTCACTGCAAGTGTGACAAAGTGCAAATGAAAGGTCATTTTCCTCTATGCAACGTGGCGAATAATGTGCACAATTGGTTGAATTGTGCACGTGCGTTGACGACGACACGAGTCACAAGATGTCGGCCGATGTGATGCGCACAGTTGCAACGTAGTCACTAGTTCGCCAAGAATGTCCTCCCCACACTTACAAGGCCAGGCCTGTAATGCCCAGTCAAATCGTGCATTTAGAGGTACTGTGCGCATCGATTAAAAGTGCGCTGCGACGACGATCGCAGCAATATCTTGGTGCCGTCAGCCATTTGCCGGTACGGAGGCAGGGTGTGACATACCTGTAACCTGGAAGAGTGGGGGGGGGTAAATGGCCGAATTGGGGGGGGGGGTGTCTGGAGCAAAAAGTGGGGGGTAGCCAGCCATTCTTTTAGTTATACTGGTACTTTTTGGTCAAAAATGGGTATAAATAGGGTCTAAACAATGTTATTTAGCTGTTTTATGGTCATATAACACTGAAAAGCACTGAAATACACCAACATTTACTCACTTTTATCGTCTTAGACTGAGTGAAAATCTCTTGGGAAAATTCTGGGGGGAGGGTGGGGGGGGGGAGTTTGGGGGAGTTGGAAAAATTCTGCGGGGCCCCAACCCCCCCCCCCCAGTTACAGGTATGGGGTGTGAGGGCACGAAGATATGTAGGAGGGGCATTTCGTAAAAGCCCTCAGTCTTGGAGTCTTGAGTTTTGGTTTTCCTATTGTTTTCTCCGTTTTGCGTCAGCGTTGCGTCGTGTGTAGTCGAATTATTGTTGGACGCGAGCCCGGCGCCACGCAGCACCGCAAGAAATGACGCGGCCACAGGTTCTTGAGCGTGTGCGTGCGTGGGGTGTAGGTGAAGCGCACTGCCGTGTAGGACTGCGCCAGCGCTGGTGTAGGAGAGCTCGAGGGGCCCAGCGTAGGCTGTTCAGGTCGCGACAGTTCCGCCGCGCCAGTACACCGCTGCACAGTGTTGAGAGGACTAGGGAGGCACAGTAGGCCGAAGTTTAACTTTGCAGGCCAGTCTGCTTACCAGTCCGGGATTTTGGCTCTGCCATTGCTGATATACCTGCCTCTATTCTCTACAACCATCATGCACATGATATGCCCGCTAATCTCTACCACATGTACCTTTAGAATCTAGTTGGTTGGGAATCACTGGCAAGCAATCAGTTCTTGTCCGCTTTCTGAGCTCGTTTCACGGACTCGCCAACTCGTCTGACGGCGGTTGTATTTCGTGGAGCTGGCGTTGCAGTGCTCTGGCTGGCTTCCACAATGGTGCTGCAGCGCATCACAGTGAGAGCGTGCGTGCGCAGCAAGGAACTGCAGCCGAATAAGAGATAGGGATTCGATAGAGTGAACAAGTCGCTCACCAACGCGTAGAGCACCACGTCCTGAGCGCCACCCAGACTAGAAACAGTTGCGAAATATGCATTGATATGGCTGGCTTGGGACGGGCTGCATTTTTACATACCTATACCCCGATGAGGACACAATAAAATTATTGTGAAAAGAAAAGACAAACCCCAGAACCATCTTTGTCATGTAGGCGACGGCGATAGCCATGATGACGAATAAAACAAGCGTTGACAGCGCGAGTCTCATTTCGAAATTCGTCTGCTTGGTCGTGTTGTTTTGGCTGGAGGAGTGACCAAGCAGGATTTCGAAAAGAATTAGAACAAAAAGAATCGAAGGACACATTGATAATTGCCGAGCAACTGCGCGAGTTGGAGTGTTTTGGAGTAGCTCAGTAATAGGGCGTCGGATCTTCGCGCTCGTGGTCGGGGGTTCGACTCCCACGGCCGTACCTACTAGGCATACGTACCATTGAAATACTGCGTTTTTGTCTTCCCTTTGAACAACGTGTTGCATAGATTGGTGCATAGTGCTTCCACACCTCAATACAGGCAGTAATCCCTTCACTTTTTTCCGAAGCGAACACTTGTTGACTGCAGGTCAGCTCCCCTGCTGGCGAGGCGCTTGAAGAGCGCAAGACAGGTGGGTACGTTGAGGGCCGTGGTGGCTGCTGCGGTCGCCAGAAGGCAGGACAAGGAGACGGCGAATATAATGGAGGTGCTGGCAGGGTTGTCGGAGACGGGAGCGACGCAGCTCGAGCCGTTGACTCGCAGAAAGGATATTCGGTGTAGCGGCAGCTGGGGCAGGTAGATGACAGCCGGAAGAAGGTAGCAGAGACAGAGGGAGGCGTACACGTGGCCGCTAGTCCAGAGCTGAAGAACCAAACACATCGGCGCTCGTCCGTCAATCTCTCATTCCTGCGGTTTTGCGTTCTGCATGACCGGTTATGTGAACAAGTACTGCACCAAATCAGATATAGGTAGTTGGTGTGCCTACATTCAACAGTTGTTTATAAATACAGAATACAGAACAGAGAATCAAGCAGCCCACCGACAAGTGTCGAACGGGAAAGAGGACGGCGGTGAAGCGATTCGCGCTGAGCAGCAGAAGGCCCAGTGACTGCGTCAGAAAGAGCTGGTGCGACAGAGGCCTCATCGTGTAACCCTTCAGCGGAGTGAGGAGCGCATAGACTGATGGAAAGAAGCCGTAGAGGTGTAGTCTTGGAGGCAGTGAACACGGCTTTCACGCACTGTGGACTGTACGTGCGTGCGTGGGTACGTGCCGGTGCGTGCCAGTGCGTGCGTGCGTGCGTGCGTGCGTGCGTGCGTGCGTGCGTGCCGGTGCGTGCGTGCGTGCGCCCTGCCTCCCCGTACGTCGAACCAGGACTGGAGTGCGGTCAGCAAGTCGGTGACTCCGTTGACCAAAGAAATGGTGAAAAAGGCCGAACGGAGCCGTGAGTCGGAGCGACGGCTGAGGATGATCGTCGCCATGAACAGCACGTAGAGGGTCGCGGACACGGACGCGAACGAGGCCGACAGCACGAACTGCGTGCAACTTACGCCACCGCACAGCTTGCAGTCAAACATTGCGTATCGAACGAACTGACGATGAGGTGGCAACGGTCTCAGTCCGACTCAAATGGATTGATGAAAATTGGCAAGAGAGGATAAGAGCGGTTTCGGCACCATACAGGTGATTTAAATAATTGGCTTTCTTCAAGACAGCGCGGCCGAGAGCGCATTACGTTATAAAGCCACTTACCGTACATGCTCCAATAGTCTCCTTCCGACAGGATAGGTACGATGCACGTTTGTGTTCGACCCTATACTGTTCCAACCATAAAAACACAGACACAAATTTCGTCGAATTCCGTGAAGCGTATGCTAATATGCTCTCAGCGGCTTCGAACCATGAAGCGTCTGCTAAAAGCCAGTGGCGTGGGTGCAGAGAGGCAGTGGCAGAGGGGCTCTTGGCCCTCACGAGTCCAGCTGCATTTTTATGCAAATGGGGTGGGTTCGATTCCCACTCCCAGAAATTACCTTGTCTGCTCTGTGCAATGATTTTCCGCTTTGCGCTTGTACAGCAATGACAAACCTGCAAAATCTGTCGCTTTACAAAAAATGCGTGCAGAGTTGGTTTTAGGGCAAACGATTCACTTTGAGGCTTCTCAGGAGCGTATTGTTGGAATTTGCGAAAAAATGTGACTGCAGCGTTAGTTTTTTTTGGCAAATGATGCATTTTGATCGTTCTAAGGTGCGTTTTTTTTGTCGAATTAGCACTACAATTGCCTGCAGATGTGCCAAATTACTCGAAAATAATGTTTGGGTGCCCCCACGAAAATCGTTTGTGCCCCTCCAAAACCAAATCCTGGCTACGCCACTGCAAAAAGCAAGTTTCTCTGTCCCCCTGCAATGCGAAGTTTCAGTTTAGGCACTATTGGATAGACACACGGCAAAAGCACTTTTATTGGCGCATAGAACAGCTGCGACGACGGAATGAGGCTGCTCAAATTGCAGCTACCCTCCATGAACTCTTGCTGATTGAACTCGGAAATGTTGGCAACAAACAATCAAATGGTACATATATTGCCTATACAGTACCGTAAATCCTCCAATAGTGCCCCCGGGGCACTATTTTTCAACCTCTCCTTACCCGGGGGCGCTATTGGAGGGGTGCTTCTATTATTTCAACCTTAAAATTTTGAATTGTAGTGCTAGTTTCGCTGTCAAAATTGCCGATTTTTCGGTGATTTTGATCACTTTTGCCACATTTAATGGTTGATTTACCGCTAATAGTTGCTGGAACGTACTATTATTGGTTAGTAGTAGTGTGTATGTATACACGATATAACTGTACCTACCACTATATTTTTGCCCATAAAAGGCACATGGCACAACATACCCCTTACCCCCGGTGGCACTATTGGAGGGGGGGCTCTATTATTTCAACCTTGCCGTACCCGGGGGCACTATTGGAGGGGAGTTGTATTGGAGGATTTACGGGTATATGATATATTGCAACATCGTAAATTGCCATGTCTTAGGAATACAACGCATCTGACGCCACGTTTGGTCGTTATTATGACAGTTTGGCCGTTTTTGCATTTGGCCGTTACGGTATCTTACCATAAAACCGGCTCGAAACCTTTTTAACGCCTCGCGTTTCCTGTAGATGAAATGTTTCCATACCATAAAGAACGCGTCGTGGCCTTTTAAAATTGGGAGTGCCCGCGCGCCCAACATGTTTGCACGTTAGCACTCGACTTTTACGTTCCGTTCAAAAATAGCGCTGCATCGAGAATCTTCATAAAGGTCGCTCTCCGTCCGCACACGCATTACCAAAAAGCCGCGTGCGTTCGCGCAGTCCAGCGTTCAAGCAACACGCAACGGACCAGAAGACGCCACGACGACAGCCTTGAGCGTGCTCCGCCTTTCAGGACGCGACGCCGCCACCAGGGAGATACAAAATTGGAATTCTTAAACCATTTTGGCGAGTGCCAATAATTCTCTGTGCCTGACCTTAAAACACGCTTTCAAGTTTATATGTACATAGTTGTAGCGGCCACAGTCATCATCCGACTCAGCAAGCTGCCGGTGTCGCAGCAGCGCATCCTGGCGAAACGGATCAGCAACAGGCTGGATGCATGGGTTGTCAAACTTCTATCGAAAGGAGGCAAACCCCAGAAAAATAATTGTCATATTGGCGCCATCGTAGGTAGCCATGATGATGATGATGATGATGATGATGATGATGACCGCGAACAAAGCTAGAGTCGACAGCGCGAGTCTCATTTCGAATTTCGGTCATTTTTATTTATTTTTATTTCATTTATTTCGGAAACGCGGCACCCACAGTACAGTAACACAATACAGCGCAACGGAGGCACAGTAGTGTCCACACGGAAGGATGGGGCGTCAACTCACGTCTGACTACACCGTATCATCGCTTACAAGTCTGCATAAGTCAATAAAATTATGCACAAATGGCAAGTAAAAGAAAATGATACGACATTCAAGAAACAAATCTTCGCCCGCAACGCATTGTTTAGCACATTAGGGAACTTGCACCTAACTTAGGAAATGCGTTAATGTTCGAAAAAATTCGACAGTAACAATAGAAGTGTTGAAGGCAGATGGTTTCTGTCTGCAGCAAGCCTAGCAAATTGTATCTACCGTCAAGATGCATCGGTTCGTCCGTCCGTCCGATACCGCCCAATCGGTCAACTCAAAGCTCTCGAGAATCAATCAGCCTTCTGCACTAGTGCAGCGGCTGCTTTTTGCACCTGTTGTGTTGCCGCCGGTATGTGCACACCGTCTGCAAGTGCAGGGGGTACATGTATGGCCAGTCCATAATTACGCAGACAGGCCAGTGACGCAAAGGGCCTTATCTCGGCGTTCTCTTCCGGATCCCACTGACATTGAGTCAGTGCGGTTGCCTCAAAAACAGAGAAAAACAGAGGAATTGGACTTGGTTTTGTTCAAAAGAAAAGAATGATGCCTTCTTGCTTTCGCGACGCGTACAGCGCGAGGATGTGCGCCTCGCTGTCGGGGATGAGCGTGTCGATGGTTCTGTATGTCTTCGTCCTCGTCGTGCTCGTCAAGGCGAGGAGAGGCGAAGCATCCAGCGATGCGCCGCTGAAGGGAGGATTTTCAGTGCCATTGCAAGTTTAATATAGCATGACACTTTAGGCCATAACACACGCCTCCGTCCGGCACCGGCGCGCGTGCATTTGATAGGCGCGTCCGGCTGACCGGTCGTGCCGCCCGGTGCCGGACGAAGGCGTGTGTCATGGCCTTAACGATGTCCCTCCCACCGCACCGTCAAAGCCTTAACGATAAGCGCCTCTCAGATCCGAGAGTTCCATCCCCCCAAATGGTCTCCGAGCCTCCCCGCTCCCCACTTCAAAAACCCGGTTACATGTACGCCCACAACCCACCCAACTACAATTGAAGCATTTACGGTATGTAGGTAGCTACAGGGTGGACCAGCCTTGACTGAACCTCTTTGTTCAAGCATATCTCGGGGGCGGATGAAGCGATCTTGATGAAATTTCAAACACGTGTAGCAGTCACTCTAACTTCAAGTTCCTCCACGTTTCAGCTAGATCTATGGTTCAAAAGTTATGCACAAAACAATTTGTATATGGTAAAAATGTACATTCTCTAGCAGCTGGCTTCTTGTCGACTCTGGCGATTTCGCAATCGCACGCAAAACGCGTTCTTCCATTGATCCAGTCCTGACTGGCTTTGTCATCGGATGAGGGCGATTAGCAACTGCGCCAGTCTCCTCAAAGCGCTGAGAGACAGTGTTCTGTGATGGCGCTTTCGTCATTGGAAACTCAACTTTGAGTCGACGAATAACTTCAGCTTGATTGCCCGTTTAGTAAAATTGTTTTAAAATCTAACGCGCTGTTCCAAAGCAAGCATTACAGTTCGTTACAAGTTCAAAAAGCAGCATTACAGTTAATTGAAAACACGCATTTTATTTTGTGCATATCTTTTGAACAGCGTAATGGATGTAGCTAAAACTTTGTGGAAGTCTAAGTTAGACTGAGTGCTACGTTTGTTTAAAATTTCATCAAATCGCTTCATCCACCCCCGAGATATACTTGAACAAAAAGGCGCAGTCGAGGCTGGCCCACCCTGTACAAAATGTACATCAATGACAACGTAGCTGAAAACCTTCCCAAAAGTCGCCCTTCTTTACCATCGTCCTCTCCATGGGAGTTGCGGACGTGCTGCAATCTCTGAGAACAATATTCTACACCAAATTACGCTTGTGGGGTGTTTTACCGGAGTTGTACGCAGCGCTCGAACCTGTACGTGCCTTACGACTTTGTAAACACTATACCAAAAAAGTGGAAGTGGCACTGTCATTGCTGCTTATCACTGTTATTTTTCGTGTCTTCAACGGTTGCGCTGTAACTTGGCAGCCTGAGCAAGCATTGTTGTTCAGCGTTCCTTTTTGTACCGGATCGCGTCATCTATGTATGATGAACACGCTAGCGCACTCCACTCTACTGCGATTCTTCTCTGCCTTAGCACAGGCTATAGATCTATTGCCATTAAGAGTGTCCGTTACAAGTTCAAAAAGCAGCATTACAGTTCACTAAAAACACGCATTTTATCGTATACAAATTGTTTTGTTTTTGTGCATATCTTTTGAACAGCGTAATGGATGTGGCTAAAACTTCGAGGAAGTCTAAGTTAGACTGACTGCTACGTGTGTGTAAAATTTCATCAAAATCGCTTCATCCACTCCACTCCACTTGTTGTACGCAGCGCTAGAACCTGAACGTGCACTTTGTAAAAACACTTTAGCAAAAAAAGTGGAAGTGGCCATGACTGCATAATCACTGTTGTTTTTCGTTTCTTGGTTGCGCTGTAACTTGGCAGTCTGAGCAAACATTGTTTTTCCTTTTGTGCAGGATCGCGTCATCTATATGATGAACACGCTAACGCACTCCACTTTACTGCGATTGTACTTCTCTGCCTCAATACAGATTTTTAACTTTTAATAGATCTATTGCCATTAAGAGGTTTATGGGCCCAGGCCTGTCAAGAAAGAAGTGAGAGTGAAATCTGAAAATCGGATTGGCTGCCCATCAAGACGTACAAGGTCAGAGCAGCTCGACCCCACTCTGGAAGCACGGTTCCAGAAGAGGCGCGTCAAGACGCCAGGCTGACCAGACCAGAACGCCAGGCTGACCGTCTCCAGATTGTCAAGTGGACGAGCGACGGTTGACCCAGTGGAGGCTGCAGCTGCGTCTGAGACAAACGCTACTACCGATCGAGCCAGGAAGTCGTCTTCCAGGAGGCCAAGCTGCAGGACAAGCTCTACATATTGCACAGCCGACCGACGTCGACGGTTCAGATGGCGAGCCAGCAAGAGACGAGGCACCAACGGAAGCCTGACAAGTGCCACTCGACCACTCGCAAGAGAGGCGCCGACGGCGAGGTGCTCTGCTACGAAGGTCGCCTCGTCGCCAAAGGTTACACAAAGAGCACCGGCATCGACTACGACGAGGGGTACACTACTCTCGAAACTGTCCGCAGGCTCATGGCCTACGCAGCAGCAAAGAAGAATGCGGTCGTCCTGCTGAAGGATGTCGAGGAGACGGCCTTTCTCAACGGCCGCTCGATGAGGAGGTGACCATTTACATAGCACCGCGAGCGACGGCACCGCCAGGGTCTGTCTACTTGAGAAAGAGCCTGTATGGCGTAAAGCAGTCCAGTCGCTCCCGAAATCAGGCGCTCCACTGCTTATTGGCGCGACACTGACCTCAGTGCCTCTACATGTCCACCGACTACATCCTTTGTGTGTACCAGAACGACTGCTACTCCTGGTCACGGACGAAAAAATGACTGAGGTGGAGTGGAACGCAAGATTTTGACGAAGTGAAAAACTGTGGCCGACTGCACCAACACCGCCTGCTCGGCAACAGAAATCACCACTGACGCGATCGCGACGCAGCAAGCGAACAACCGCCGCCAACTGACAGACTTGGACGAGCAGATGAAGATCGCAAAGCAATCAAAGAGGACATCCAGGACACGATGCAATCAGGTCGGCCACCACCAAATGATCAAGCACATCGATGGGCCATTACTTTGTCCGCGAGGCGATCAGCAGAGGGGGACGTTCGACTCACCTATGTACGTACTGGCCAACAAAGCTCCAAGCAGCTGACCTACTGACCAAGATTCATTCTACCTACATGTAGGTCTACGGACTGCAGTGGCGACGGACCTTGAGGAGGAGTGTACAAGAGAACGCGTGAACGCACTGAGAGTTACTTCGCTGCATTACGACAGACTATTCCGCTAAAAAATCCATTACCTTCAAAAAAGTTTGATGTCTGGACATGTCTCGGGCGGGTGGAATCGCGCTTTCTGCTCACTGAAGCTTTTCTTTGGTGGATCCTCGACCACGTACCGTATTCGGCTCCACATTGCCTTTCGCTCTTGCAAATGTTCTTTTGAAATGGAAAAATCGATATTTCTGCAATGCAACATGCGCAACAATTGCACTGAATGAAGGTGCATTCTAATTCCAGGCACTTTCTACCTTGATGCCTGGTTTTTCCTATCAACTGTCGTCGACGCAGCTATTCGGACTGCTCGCCTTGACTCTGAATCGCTACACTGCCATCGTTCGGCCGTTAAAACATAAGAAGGTACTACAACTACTGTAAACGATGGCCTACGCATCAACGTACCTAGGTATATCCCGACTATATGACGACATGTGCGGGCGCCCGACCGGTTGTGCGACCTTTGGGTCACATTTGACGCACGAAGCGTATTCAGCGAAAAACCGCACCGTAAATCCTCCATTAGTGCCCCTGGGGCACTATACTTCCTCACTGCCCAGTTGGAATAAAGGAAAATAGGTCAGCGGGAAGTATTTGAAATTTCTCTCCTGTGTTACATGCGAATTGCTAAATTTATGCTAAATGTCGAATAACGCACAGTACTCCTCCAGAATCTTTTACCCGTTTGGTACTTAGCAGTAAATCGTTTGAGCTTCAGACCTGGAGGCCCAAGATGATGCAACTCTGTCTACTACTGCAATGGGCGCCATCACTTCTTTATATTCCAGTATTGTTCATGACAGAGCGCGAGACGTATCGGCCACCAAATAGCAGTTACTATCGTGTGCGAGCTTGGGGCGTATTCATGACCATTGCCTATTCCGCGTCCATAATGCAAGTCATCTCTTTTTGCTTGCTAATGACAAGTCTATACATCGTCATGGTCTACACAGTCCTGGCGCAGCAGGCAAAACACAGTGAAAGCCAAGCGTCGAAGATCAAGGCCAAGAATGACGTCAAGCTCGCCATGTGCGGACTGATCAACTTGGGATGGGGGATTGCGCTTAATTCACTCTGTGCAACTGGACGAGCGCGCGCGTTCGCACGTTCGCACTAAGAGCTCTTGCTTGGCACGCAAACCCCCCTCCCTCAGCTCATTTGCATGCTTCTTCTCGTCTTTTTAACTCTGGCAATGGTGACTCGGTCCATCTCGGCGTGGCGACTGCTGCTCACGGTCGCGCAAGACTTGCTGACCTGCAACAATCCCTACACGCTGCTCGTGTGCAGCTCCGTCTTGCGGCGCGAATGCCTCAAGCTGCTCGGCTGCAAGGAGGCGGCGTCGTCCGCGCCAACGGTAGCGGCCCCTCGCAGCTCGTGGGCCAATGTCAGAAACGAACG
Organism: Paralinhomoeus sp. GSCO2_6; assembly: GCA_030248085.1. Lineage (NCBI taxonomy): Eukaryota > Metazoa > Nematoda > Chromadorea > Monhysterida > Linhomoeidae > Paralinhomoeus > Paralinhomoeus sp. GSCO2_6. The sequence continues at coordinate 16,836 of JASAMY010002658.1, forward strand.
AGCGATTGAACGCTGAGAATGCAGCAGATGCGGTTGCAAGAAGAACTTTCGATGCTTGTTCTAATCCACAGCGGCAATAGGAGAAACACATCTCTCCAGAACTACATGTAGGTAACTAAAGTCATTAGCCAATAAAATGGCAAAAAGGCTGAACGCCCTATTGGTGTCTTTCTGTGTGCTTGTTCGTTTTTGGTCTTTGTGAACTGAGGAAGGTCCCTTAAAGCACTTCAATAATAAAAGCTTGCCTGTGGGGTAAGGCTGCGAAGAAACAATGGTGTCTTTCTGTCTGCTATGTTTGGATTACCCCTTCTACCTTATACCGTTTTCTTCTAATAGACCGGCTGTTTTTCGATTGGGCCATACGCTCCCTGCCAATCAAAGCCAGCGTCCAAACGATAAAGTGCGTTGTGCTGAACTGACGTGCGTGCGTGCGTGCGTGCGTGCGTGCGTGCGTGCGTGCGTGCGTGCGTGTGTGCGTGCCTGTGCGCTGTCTCCCCGCTGTCGAACTAGGACTGGACTGAAAAAGGCCGAACGGAGCCGCGAGTCGGAGCGACGACTCACGAGTCACGATGACCGTCACCATGAACAGCACGTAGAGGGTCGCGGACACGGACGCGAACGAGGCCGACAGCACGAACTGCGCGCAACCGACCCCACCGCACAGCCTGCAGTCAAACATTGCGCAATGAACGAACTGTCACATGATGCGGCAACGGTCTCAGTCCGACTCAATGGATTGATGAGAACTGGCGAGAGAGGCAAAGGGGGGTTTCAGCACCATCCAGGTGTTTTAATTGTCCTTCACCAAGACCGCGAGCTGCTGACCGCGCATTACCTGATAAAAGTCACTATACCATACCTTCTATGATAGGTACTCTCCTTTCTATAAGGTTCATACGATAAGATACATATACAGTGCACGTTCATGTTCGATTCATACTGTGTCAACAATCAAAGCACGGTTCGGTTCGGTTTTATTTGGCCAATCCCAACACATCCCAAGGGACGTAGACAACGCGAAGCATTGGGGAAAGTCCAAGGACGACATTGGCACAGCGATAGCAATAAAACTGTGCAAACTACAGGCCTCCGATCACCGCACTCGCATACAGATCACATACAGATCACATATCGCATACGCACTCACACACAGAGTCAAATTTCACAGTAAACATAGATTTCATGAAGCGCTATGCTAATACATACGTTTTCGACGGCTTCGAACCGTGAAGGAAGGGTCTGCTAAATTGCATGCCTTAAGAATACAATGCTGCAATACCGTATCAAATTGCACTCACTTTGACTCATAAAACCGGCTCATAACCTTTTAAACGCCTCGTGTAAAAGATGAAATTTTGCTACACCATGCCGAAAGCGCCCTGGCCTCCTAAAATCGGGAGTGCCCGCGCTTACAATGTTTTCATGTTTGCACCCGACTTTATGAAATTTTTATAACTCCATAACTCTACAACGACTAAAAATACATAAACTCAACGTTACGTTCAAAAATAGCATTGAGAGAGCCATCATAAACGTCGCTCGCCGTCCGCACACGCACTGCCCAGTATTTTTGAGCGAGAATTCCACTGCCATGTCCGTCGGGACGGCTGCAAGCGGCGACGATGCTGACGTCAGTGAGGATTCGTCCACTTCCCTGGCATCGAATGCGCGATCCAGAAATTCTCTCAATGCCATCTATACGAGCCAGCGGGTCTGCGAGTGCGACAGTTTACCGCGGACAATTTACCGCGGACAGTTTACCGCAGCGACAGTTTACCGCGACACAATTTACCGCAGCTCTGCAGCTTTTGACACTGTCACCGTCGCAGTCACTGAGTTACTGAGAGCGAGTGTGGTAGCTCAGTGGTAAGGCGTCGTCTTGGCGCGCTCGTGGTCGGAGGTTCAACTCCTTTCCATTGAGGTCACTGAGTCACTAATCCCTTGCAGAACGATGAACGCTCTCATACTAGCACACGGTGTCGGGCTTTGGCCCAAAATCCGTGCCAGGTGGGCGGCCCACCATCGCTTGCGGGAGAAGAACGCCGCTGTTACGATACAGTGATTCGCGACTGGCCCTTCACCAATGTTTGGCATTGTCTACGCCTGGACGGTGTGTTGGGACTGCATGCAGTAGACCATCCAATTGGAATTGGATGGTGCACCAAATAAAACAGTTTTAAGTACCAGAACGACAGCATCTCTTCGGAGGCGAGGTCCTTGTCCTTGACGTACGTGGAAGAGCCATAGAAGAGGCGGAGCCCCTGCTGAGGTGCACCTCAGGATACGGGACGTGTGTAGATTGAACCTATTTCTTACACGTAATCAGTCCATTCCAATCCTCTGTGGGTGGCAAGCACACTTGCAATCTTAGTGGCGCACTTCAATTGTAAACAGGGTAAAACAGTGGTAAAAACATGGTAAAAAAATTGTCGACACGGAAAATTGTGTCGCGGTAGACTGTCGCCGCGGAAAACTGTCCGCGAAAAATTGTCCGAGGTAAATTGTCGTGCTCCCGCACGTTCACTGAGAATGACGAGTTGTATTGCTAAGAGCGTTCGCAGGCACTGGCGGATCCAGAAAAAATTTTGGAGGGGGGGGGGGGATTTTGCAGAAGGGAGGAGACCCTGTTGAACTTTTTGGATGTTGGGCCATTTTGGCAGTGGTTTGGACACCCAATCGGCCCATTTTCGACGATTAACGAATATAAACTGCGCCGCAGGCGAAAATTTTGCTGTTTTCGACCACCTACAAGCAATTTTATTCTGAAAACTAGGCCCACTAGGCGTGTTTCTTCTCCCACCGCCTATCCCTTTCCCCCTTTTCCCCCCTAGATTTCCAATTTCGGGAGGGGGAATTCCCCCTTTCCCCCACCCCTGGATCCGCCAGTGCTCGCAGGTCTGCCGTATCACGCGTTTGAAACTATGTACACCCACACCACAACCACTCCAAAGGCGTATTCTCAGGGCTTCTGCCTCAGGCGTTGACAAATTCAATAGTTCTCTTTCGTCAGGTGTTTGACAACCGATGCATCCAGCGCGTCGTTCAGCCGTTTCATCAGGATACGCTGCTGCGGCACCGGCAGCTCGCTGAGTCGGTCGACGACCGTGACCGCTACAACTACACATGTATGCCGTTGGCGTCTTTCTTGTACAGGGTTTTTTAGAGTGCCACATTTCAATCTTGAATAACTCGAGGAAACGACAAGCTAATGACCTGAAATTTCAGACAAGACTCTAAGGTTTTGTTGGCAATTGGCTCCGTGCAAATCCGTTTTGAAGCCAGCGCGTGACACCCGTTTGAATTTTGACCGCCTTTTTGCCATTTTGAGGTCATTCTTGCCAACATTTCTTGGCCATATTTCTGGTCCTTCTTTTAAGAATATTCGTTGCCCCTGCCATGCCAATGCCAGCAGAACAGGAAACATGTCATATCGCTCTTCAAAATCTTGACGTCAGGAGGTTGCACCGTGCCTTTAGTTTGGATGGTCCTGTCCATTCCTGTCTGATGCTTTTAGCGGGTTGCTTGCATTTATTTTGTACTCGACGAGACCCTTGGACAACCAAGCTTTCCCATGCTACCCTCTGAATGTCCTGTATTGGCACTTCTTTTTTCATGTCGATTTCGTGCTGTTTGCTCGAGTTCAAGCAATCCTGTATCGTACAAAACATCGAAAATGATTGTAAAATGGGGCAACATGCAAACGAGTGCCACAGGCCGATTTCAAACACATTCGAATGGGGCCAATTGTCAACAAAACCTTAGAGTCTTGTCTACCTACGGCAAAAATTTTAGGTCAATAGCTTGTCGCTTGCCCGAGTTATTCAAGATCAAAAGGTGGCACTCTAAAAGAAAAAAACCCTGTACAAGCGAGTGTTTCATTCAAGGTTCGAACGGGCACAAGGAATCGGCACTCACCAAAATTGTTCAAGACTTTCAATTCTCTAGTCCGTCGCGCACCATCGCTCGAGGCCGGCGCGGCGTCTTCTAGACCGTCAGTGGCGGATCCAGAATTTTTTGTTCCGAAGTGGAAGGATTTAGCAGGAGGGGAACCTTGTTGAAAGTTACAGATGCTGGGCCATTTCGGCGATGTTTTCGGCCAGTGCATTATTGACATGTAATAGGTACATGTAATCGGCGCTGCAGACAAAAATTTTTGCGATTTCTGACCACCTACACGCATTGTTATGCGGAAAAGTAGGTTCTCTAGGCACGTTTCTTCTCTCATGGACGAGCCCTTTCCCTTCCCCCCCCCCTAGACTTTTCGATTTTGGGAGAGGGAATTCCCCCCTTCCCCCACCCTGGATCCGCAATTGTAGACCGTTGCTTGTCGCTTGAACGGTCGAATCCTTGAACACACGCGTGCTTTGCCCTGCAACCGCGTTTGCGTTGGCGCGCCCCAATGAGGACGAAGAGCACCCCGTCGCAGTGTTCCGGACAGCCAACGCACCGTACAAGCCGCGCGGAGGCACTAGCGGCGGTGGAGACGTCGGTAGTCGCAGTTGGTCACTCGCTTGCACTTCATTAGTAGTGCCACCAGCGACTGCTTCCAAATTGGTGATGGTGTGATATTCGTGCGAGTCTGGTGAGGACGGAGCTTCAGCGACCTCGCGCCGCGGCTGGGCAGGAATTGGAAGAGGGCCGTCGACATGGCCCGCTGGCAGTGCCCGGTGGAGAAGCATAAAAGGCTCGTAGACGTGTCGTCGCGGGTCGAATGACACCTGCTCGTAGATAGAATAGATAGAATCTCGTGGACGCGCATTCGATGCCGGGACAGCGGACGAATCCGTATTGACACCGTTGTCAGCACCGACGCCGCTTGCAACCGTTCCGACGAACCACATGGTAGTGGAATTATCACTCTCAAATACAGTGAAAATACCAAGTTGAGCAGGGTCTCTCGGAAGACCGGAAAACCGCGAGTGGCGTAGCCAGCCAGCGGGGCGAGGGGGGGGGGGGCTTCTGCTACGGAAATTTATCGGAGCCAAGTATGCTGGCTCGCCTTTCCAAAAATATCCTGCTCAACTCAGCCGCTTGACGGTACACTAGTACGTGCGCAGACGGGAGAGCTGCGCTCCCCACCTACCGTTCCCGACGCGGCGCTATTTTTTGCAGGGCAAATGCTCGAAATGCAAAAACGCAAACATTGGGCACTGCCAACTTTAGAAGGCCACGACGCATTTGAAACGCTTTCTTTAACGATCCTGCAGCAGTCGCTGGTGATACTACATTTCACTTTTGAAGAATTTTCGGTAGATTTGTAGATTTCAATGCGTGCGCTTTCGTTTTGCCTCACGGTGTCACACGGTGCCTCAATTAACTCGCCATAAAACCGCTCTCAGAGACCAACAGTCGGGAGCGCAAAAGGAGAGAGAAAAACCGACAACTCAAATCGCAGCGGAAAGAAAGCCATAAACACGCGTTCGTAAGATGCAAAATCCGTCGCCAATTCTTCGCATGACTTTTATCGACGCGCGCAAAGGTCGGACGGTGCCGGGGGGGGGGGTGGCTCGATTCTGCAACGAAGAGGAGGGGTGGGGGGGGGCAACAAACCAATAAAACGCTTGGAGCACAAAACGCAGCCTCTCGACAATTCAATTCAATTTTTCCTTCTCTTCTTTCGCAGGACTCGTTCGTCAGGTCAAGTAGAAGGAGTAGACGTGCTGGAGGGCGACTGCGAACTTGCGGCAGAAGACGTCGTAGCTCGTGTAGTTGGGCACCTTCAGGTAGTTGTAGCAGGTCATGGCCGACGGCAGGTCCTGGTCGGGCGCCGGCACCGACTTGCGCACCACCGTCAGCGGAGGCGACAGCGCACGCAGACCTGCGTCGACGAGGCCAGGCAACGTGCGCCGCCGTCGGCACGCACGCACCCGCGGACGTAGGCACAGACCCACGCACGCACACACGGTCGGCACGCACGCACGCACAGGCGGTCGGCACACACGCACGCACAGACGGTCGGCACGCACGCACGCACAGACGGTAGGCACGCACGCACAGACGGTCGGCACGCACGCACGCAGGCACAGACGGTCGGCACGCACGCACGCACACACGGTCGGCACGCACGCACGCACAGACGGTCGGCACGCACGCACGCACAGGCGGTCGGCACGCACGCACGCACAGACGGTCGGCACGCACGCACGCACTCACGCACACACGGTCGGCACGCACGCACGCACAGGCGGTCGGCACGCACGCACGCACTGACGGTCGGCACTCACGCACGCACGCACAGACGGTCGGCACGCACGCACGCACGCAGGCACAGACGGTCGGCACGCACGCACGCACACACGGTCGGCACGCACGCATGCACAGGCGGTCGGCACGCACGCACAGACCATCGGCACACACGCACGCACTCACGCACACACGGTCGGCACGCACGCACGCACAGGCGGTCGGCACGCACGCACGCACGGACGGTCGGCACGCACGCACGCACGGACGGTCGGCACGCACGCACGCACGCACAGGCGGTCGGCACGCACGCACGCACTGACGGTCGGCACTCACGCACGCACGCACAGACGGTCGGCACGCACGCACGCACGCAGGCACAGACGGTCGGCACGCACGCACGCACACACGGTCGGCACGCACGCACGCACAGGCGGTCGGCACGCACGCACGCACTGTCGGTCTGCACTCACGCACGCACTCACCGACGGTCGGGAGGCACGCACGCACGCAGGCACAGACGGTCGGCACGCACGCACGCACACACGGTCGGCACGCACGCACGCACAGGCGGTCGGCACGCACGCACGCACTCTCGGACGGCACTCACGCACGCACGCACAGACGGTCGGCACGCACGCACGCACGCAGGCACAGACGGTCGGCACGCACGCACGCACAGACGGTCGGCACACACGCATGCACAGGCGGTCGGCACGCACGCACAGACCATCGGCACACACGCACGCACTCACGCACACACGGTCGGCACGCACGCACGCACACACGGTCGGCACGCACGCACGCACGGACGGTCGGCACGCACGCACGCACGGACGGTCGGCACGCACGCACGCAAGCACAGACGGTCGGCACGCACGCACGCAAGCACACACGGTCGGCACACAGGCACGCACAGGCGGTCGGAAGCACGCACGCACAGGCGGTCGGCACACACGCACGCACAGGCGGTCGGCACGCACGCACGCACAGACGGTCGGCACACACGCACGCACTCACGCACACACGGTCGGCACGCACGCACGCACGGACGGTCGGCACGCACGCACGCACGGACGGTCGGCACGCACGCACGCAGGCACAGACGGTCGGCACGCACGCATTCACAGACGGTGGCACGCACGCACGCACTGACGGTCGGCACGCACGCACGAAACCACGGACGGGGGGCACGCAGGCACGCAGGGACAGACGGTCGGCGCACGCACGCACACACGGTCGGCACGCACGCACGCACAGGCGGTCGGCACGCACGCACTCACGCACAGACGGTCGGCACACACGCACGCACTCACGCACACACGGTCGGCACGCACGCACGCACAGACGGTCGGCACACACGCACGCACTCACGCTCTGACGGTCGGCACGCACGCACGCACAGGCGGTCGGCACGCACGCACGCACGGACGGTCGGCACGCACGCACGCACAGACGGTCGGCACGCACGCAGGCACTGACGGTCGGCACGCACGCATTCACAGACGGTGGCACGCACGCACGCACTGACGGTCGGCACGCACGCACGCAAGCACAGACGGTCGGCACGCACGCACGCAGGCACAGACGGTCGGCGCACGCACGCACACACGGTCGGCACGCACGCACGCACAGGCGGTCGGCACGCACGCACTCACGCACAGACGGTCGGCACACACGCACGCACTCACGCACACACGGTCGGCACGCACACACGCACAGGCGGTCGGCACGCACGCACGCACGCACGGACGGTCGGCACGCACGCACGCACGCACAAACGGTCGGCACGCACGCACGCACAGGTGGTCAGCACGCACGCACACACAGGCGGTCGGCACGCACGCACTCACAGACGGTCGGCACGCACGCACGCACTGACGGTCGGCACGCACGCACGCACGCACAGACGGTCGGCACGCACGCATTCACAGACGGTCGGCACGCACGCACGCACTGACGGTCGGCACGCACGCACGCACGCACAGACGGTCGGCACGCACGCACGCACAGACGGTCGGCACGCACGCACGCAGGCACAGACGGTCGGCACGCACGCACGCAAAGGCGGTCGGCACGCACGCACGCACGGACGGTCGGCACGCACGCACGCACAGACGGTCGGCACGCACGCACGCAGGCACAGACGGTCGGCACGCACGCATTCACAGACGGTGGCACGCACGCACGCACGGATGGTCGGCACGCACGCACGCACGCACAGACGGTCGGCACGCACGCACGCAGGCACAGACGGTCGGCACGCACGCACGCACACACGGTCGGCACGCACGCACGCACAGGCGGTCGGCACGCACACACGGTCGGCACGCACGCACGCACAGGCGGTCGGCACGCACGCACGCACGGACGGTCGGCACGCACGCACGCAGGCACAGACGGTAGGCCGGACGCGGTACCTCCGACGGGCAGACGGGGGGAGCCGGTGACGAACTGCGCAAACTTGCGCCTGCCGTCGCGGTCGAGGTCCGCGAGCCAGCGGACGAGCCACTTGATCTGATCGGATTCATGAGAGTAGCCGTGATCCGGCTTGATCGCCTGTCGCAGCTGCGTCGGCTCCCACTGCGCCGTCGACGCCGCCGTCCCGCTGCCGTCCTCGTCGGCGCCGGCGGCCGACTCGGCGCTGCCGCAGAACAGCTCGTCCAGCTGAAGGTGAGAGAAGACGGTGCGTGCGTACCAGTGCGTACCGGTGCGTGCGTGCGTGCGTGCCGGCCCGTATGCCGGTGCGTGCGTGCGTGCGTGCCGGTCCGTATGCCGGTGCGTGCGTGCGTGCGTGCCGGTCCGTTGCCGGTGCGTGCGTGCGCGCGTACCGGTGCGTGCGTGACGTAAAGCGCGTGTCGGTGCGTGCGTGCGTGCGTGCGTCGGGGGAGGGGGGGGGGAGCACGCACCTCCTCCGGGTAGAAGATGGACAAGCTCTTGGCGTCGACGACCGCCTCGAAGCCCCTCTTCACGGCCTCCATCTCCTTGCGCACGCCCTCCACCAGACGCCAGTGCGCCACCAGCTAAAACAAGCGACCATTTATTCAACAGCCATCGAGTGAGACGACAGACGCGCAAACCAGACCGCACCGGTGCGCACATGTCTATTGCGAGATGGCAGAATAGGGTCTCATGATCGCAGGGGTCTAGGTCTGGGGTCCCGCAGTCGAGGGACGGCTGCACTATCCATTTGGTCGACTCCTCGGGTCATCCTTCCTACCGTAAATCCTCCTATGTCGCCCCGGGCACTATTCTTACAACCTCTCCTTACCCGGGAGCACTATTGGAGTAGGGGGGCACTATTGTAGGATTTACGGTATATGGGTATTCTGGATGTCTGTGGCGGCCGCCCCTGGCCACAATGTCTGCCCCTCAATGGGGGAAATAATGTCATTGTGTGTGTATGCGTGCGTGCGTGCGCGCGCGCGCGCTGGGACATGGTCGGAGACTAGAGATTGGTCTCCTCTGGGAGCTGTCTGTCCTGGGCGTCCCTGCCTCCACGCTGTAGTATTCTCTATACTACTGTATTACGTAACAATTATTTGCTAACAAACCTATTATTTTTTATTGCTATACCAACAGGAGTTGACTTAGTTAGCAGTGTTGGTCACACGGTACGATTACCACGTAGCATATCCGGCTACGTCACATTCTTCTGGCTGCCACACGCTAGCGGTCAACCAGAGGGGCAGTAACAATTGCAGCTCGTTAGAAGGCAGCCCGCCCTCCAGGATCGGGCAGACTGGCTCTCGCGTCTCGTTTTGAAAGTGCAGTCAATAAGGGGTAGGTCACCCAGGTCAGAGTAGACCTCCCGGTCACACACAACACGCACGCACGCATGCACGCACGCGCGCACGCACGAACCTCTAGGTAGTGGCCGACGTTGTCGGCGTCGACGACCCGGTGCGAACCGGCTCGAACCAGTTCGAACGCGTCCTGGCCTGGCATGGTGAACGTCTGCTCCATGTAGTCCAGCTCCTCCTTGCTGCTGCTCTGCGACATGGCGCGCAGCGTCGAGAACAGCGTGCTGGACCAGTTTTCGAATTTCAAAGAAATCCAAAAAAAAAAACTCAAAAATACGCACGCGTCCAGCGTCTCCAGGTCGGCCAGCGACATGGTGCGCTCCTGGCCCAGCAACCACTTGTAGAAGGCGACGTTCAAGGGGAGGTCCAGCTGCATGCAGTGCGCCGCAATACAGTGCGTGCGTGCGCGTACGTACGTGCGTGGGGCCCACCATGCGGGCGTCTAGGAGCGCCTGGGCGAGCAACCTGCCGACGAACTCGTAGCGTTTGAGCTTCGCCTCCCGCTGTCGACCCCCGCCCGTGGGCGGCTGCGCGGCCGGGAAGAGGCCGCGGCCGCTGAAGACGTACTCCACCGACGCGCCGCCTACAAACGGAATCAGAGAGACCTTTTTGCTCGAGCAACGTGAGTGCGTGCGTGCGTGCGTGCGTGCGTGCGAACCCGCGTGCTCGGCTGGCGCGAGGGTGCGTTCTCCGGCCCAGAGCTTGAGACTGTGCCGCTGGAGGTCGCGCGACACGGCCGAATAGAACTCCAGCGTCGGCCCGTAGCCCGTGCCCACCTAAAAGCCGAATGAATACGCTAGCCGTGCGGTGCAAAAGTTCAATTGTTGTTGCCGTGAATACCTCTCCGTCGAAGCCGACTTCGAGCATGGGCCTGCCGGTGGCGCCCAGTCTGCCGAGTATGTCCTCGGCCTGCTTGAGCACGTCGTCCCTCTTGACGCTCACCTTGCGCCGCTCCAGACGGGGCGTCAGCCGACTCGTCGCCGCCACGCTCTCCGCCCCGCCGTCCGCCTGATTGTGGTGGTGCTGGTGGCCGTCGCCCACGCTCACCAGGTGTAGGAGGGCCCGCTCCCGGCCGAAGCTCGTCACGTACAGCAGCGTGCGACGCGTCTCGAACGGCAAGATGAACGGACTGAAGCGATGCGTACGTACCGGTGCGCGTCAGCGAGCCAGAGAGGTGAAAGTGGCCATTGAAACTGGGGGTGTGGTGAACCTCACTCTGAGCAGACTATCTAAAGTCAAGAGGGGGGGGGGGAGAGTAATGTGAAACAACGTGTTGTTTGCCAAGTCACACACACACACACACACACACACACACACACACACACACACACACACACACACACCCACACACACACACCTCAAAAATGCTTCGTGTGCGGGTAAAATAAAGCGGCGCAAAACAAAACTGTTGATGTATTGTGAAGGAGCCTCAGACAGAAAATTCAGTGTGGTGGGTTGACAAAGCAGGCATGCTGCCCCTGAACCGAGCACAGGACATTCGGAGCAGATTGATTGAGCCGAGGCGACATGGTGGGTGGGGGGGGGGGAGCTGCAAGCAGGGACGAAAGGTTTAAACCTAAATAACCTAAATTCTAAATCTGGATGGGGGACCAGTAACCACAGCCAGCTGCACCTATGCGGCGAGTGCGTGCGTGCGTCAGTTGACTCACACGACGCGGACGAGTTGCTGAATCCAGGAGGGCAGCTGTTGCGTGGCCACGGAGAGGAAGTCGTTGAGCTGCCGGTTCACCTTCGCCGTCAGGCGCTGACTCACGAACGACGAGTTGGGCAGAAGAGGCCGGAACGTGGGCGGCAGGCCGCTCTGAACCATAGTGCCCCCACCGCAGTGCGCGCGCGTGCGTGTCTGTGCCCACCTTGTGTCCCTTGTACAGACAGGCCCAGTAGCGGTTCAGGCCGTAGATGACGCGCAGGAGAAGCAGCGTCGCCGCGCATGCCGCCTCGTCCGCCGGCGCGGCCGGCGCCGTCCAGTCCAGGTAGGCCTCGAGCGGGTTCAGCCAGTCCCCCACCACGCCCTCTGCACAACTGGCCGCGTCACCGACAGACGAACTGCTGACGAACGGACGGACGGACTGACGGACCGTTCCAGAGGCGTTCGTCCACCTTGGGGGCGCGCCGACCGCCGGTCGTCTTGCGCTTGCAGCCGTCGGCCGCCGACGCCGGCGGGGCGGCGGAGGGCGCCGACGAGGCTCCCGATCCTGACGAGGACGACGGCTGGCCCGCCGACGCGGCGCTTGAAGAGGATTGCTCGGCCGGCGGGGTTGGAGCCAGACGGTACCTGCGCGCGCGTAGCAGCCGCGAATTCCGACCCAACGCGCAGACAGAGCGCCCACGCACCAGATGGTGTGCGTGTTCACCCAGATGCCGGCGGCCAGGGCCATCTGGTCGACCTCGACGCCCGCCTGGCCGAGACGGGCGGGCAGGGCGTAGTGCCTCACGGCCTGCAGCACCGTCATGTGGCCGGGCAGCACGCGGTCGGCCATCAGCAGCTCCAGACGGTCGTCGGCGCCGCCCGCGCCAGCCGTCGTTCCCGACGGCTCGCCCTGCGGCTGCTCCAGCTCGTCGTTGTCGCTCACTTCCTCGTTGCTGCTGTCGCTGCCGCTAGAGCCGTCGCCCACCGCCGCCGCCCCGCCGGCGGCGCGCCGGACGGCGACGCCTCGCTCCAGGAGGTAGCGCTCGATGGCCGAGACGGGCGTGAAGGGGTCCACCTTGATGGTGCCGTGCCCGTGCCGCCAGTCGCGCAGCTCCGCGCAGTCGGGATGGCGGCGCAGGTGGCACTGAACCGACACCAAAAATATTCTCGAATTTCCCCCCAACGGAGCGCACCCGAATATGGTGCGACTGGAAGAAGCGGAGCGCGTTCGCGCCCCGCAGCGTCTGGACGGCGCCGCCGCCGGCGGCGCTGAGGAGGGCGCCGGCGAAGCCGCCGGCGCCGACGCCGGCCGCGCCACCGGCGGCGGCCGCAGCGGCGGCGGCGCTGAGGGCTGGCAGCTCGGTGGTGCGGACGTGGAACTGCTCCTGTTGGGCGAGCACCGACAGCAGGCGGCCGACGAGGCCGGCCAGGGGCGCGGCGTCGAGCGGTCGGCTCGCCGTCGCCGCGTCCCCCTCCTCTCCCTCCGTCGTCGACCAGTCGTCCTGCAGAGGCGCGCGGGCGCGGTTGCCGACCCTGAGCGCCAGGGACACGGGCAGCCACCTGTCTGAGACCCATAAAGACGGCACCGAAGGCGGAGATGCGCTGGAGTCGGGGCATCCTGCCGGCGCCGTCGGCGGCGGTGAGGAAGTCCATGAGGGCGGGAATGATGCCGCTGTGCTCGATCTCGAAGGCGCTGAGGTCGCCCTCGCCCTCGACCGCCACCTGGCGCAGACGCAGCAGAGCGGCCAGCAGCTCGGCGCGCTGAACGCACGCACGCACGACCCGATAAGTGCGTGCGTGCGTGTACGTGTGTGCGTCCAACCGAGATGTCGGCGACGTCGGCCAGCGTCTTGACGGCGGCCGAGAGCTGGCCGAGCGGACTCTCCTCCGAGTCGGTGGCGTCCGACACCGCCTCGAAGCGCTCCATGAGCGTTTTTGCTAAAGACAAATTAGTTACATAAAGCCCCCCCCACCCCCAGGAATTTGTTTTATGTCGCTATGTGTTAGATATGTTAAAATTACGCGTGCGCGTCTTTTTCCCTAAAAACGCCCCCCCCCGCCCACAATCACCCCCCCTCTTACCCCCCCCCCCCTATTACACCCCATTAATTGATACCCCTCCTAAAACACCGCTGAAAGAAACAATTAAACCCCAGCTTATAAAAATCGGGTTCACTTACAAAAACGCACCCTCGCTGCAGATCCAGGCGCGCAGCTTCTCCTTCTGGCCGGTCGTCAGCACCGGCGCGCCGGGCAGCGCAGCTGCGGCCTGCGGGGAAATTTGCAACCACTTTTTCACCCATTTTTTTTCTGAGTAAAACGCACGAATTGCGACATGGCGGCCGTGGAGCCGAATCCCAGCGCGGCCGTCGTGGTGGGGCCGTGGCCGCCGGCCGCTGCCTGTGGCGGCCAGGAGCGCTGGTGGTAGAGCGCGGCCGAGTGCGCCGTCGACGGCGGCGCCTGGTGGTAATAGTAGCCTGCCGGGGCGGCGCTGGGGCGCGTCGGCGGCGGCAGCGGAAAAGCGGGCGGAGTGACTGTCGGCGGCGACGAGGACGCCGAGGTCCCGCCGGCGCCGGAGGCGGACGAGCGCTTGGAATGCGACGCCGCCGCTGCCGACGACGTCGAGCCTGCCGCCGACGAGCGCGGCAGGAAGGGCGGCCGCAGCGTCGACATGATCGCCGCCGCCACGTTGCTGCCGCGACTGCGGCCGCTCGTGCCTTTCTGCGCGGCGCCTCGCGCGTGCTGCTGGTGGCCGCTGCTGCTGCTTCCGCTGGCCGACGAGGGCCCGGGCGCGCCTCCGCCGCCGGACGAGCTCGAGCCGGACGCCTGCGAGGTGCGACGCGCACCGTGGAGAGCGACGTCGCAATTGGCAGGGGATGGCACCTTCTCCTTCTGGTGTCGTCCCTTGCGCTGCTTGGGCGGCGGCGGCAGGCCCAGCGTCTCCAGCCGGCCCGACCACGATCCCGTGGCCGCCGCAGCCGACGCGGCGACGGCAGCGTGTCGCGTCCGAGCGCAGCCCGCGCCAGCAGCGGCTGACGACGCCGATGCGGCTGTCGACATGGTCGACGCCGAGCCGCCGGCCGCGCCGACAGCCGAGGCGGGCGCGGCGTACTTGGGCGGGTTGTGGGGCGTCGGCTGCGGCGTCTCGACCATGGGCATGCTGGCCAGCTTCTGCACCTGGTGCGCCACGCCTGTGACGAGGACATGTCGAATTTCGCCAGGGGCGCCATGAACCCTCAATGAACGAACGAACCCTGTCGACGGAAGAGCGTCAAGTAGTGGGGCAGCTTGTCCGTCGTCAAGTGGATGATCTGCAGCGCGGACGCGACCAGACCAAGATCCTTGGAGCGAGTCGACGTCAGCGCGCTCGCCAGATGCCTAAAAAAATTAGAATACCGTAAACCCTATAATTAGCCCACCCTATAATTATACACCCTCCCAAGACGTTGAGTTAATAAGCCCCCCCACCCTATAAATACGGCCCCTCCCTAAATGGACGATCGTCTGAAAGGCACAATGTCTGAGTGTATGTATGGTCGCGTATGTGTATGTATGTATGTACATGTATGTGCATGTGAGACTGTGTGAGAGTGTGTTAGAGTGTACCAACGTGTGTGCACAACGCCTTGTTCCCTTAAAAATCGCCTCCCCACGCCTTTCCGCCCACAAAGCTTCCCACACATCGACACTTCCAGTTTATAAGCCCCCCCCCATAATTAGCCCCCGGGGGGGGGGGGCTAATTATACGGTTTACGGTATATTTTTTTTTATTTTTCAGATTTCGAATCGAATCTCACTGGGCGAGCGCGACGTCCTGAAGGGTCGCTTGGAGCAGCTCCGCCTCCGAGGGCCAGATCATTCTGAGCATCGTTCGTAGGCACTCGAAGCGGACGGTGGGACCGCTCTAAATTTCCCGAATTTCGCCATTAAATCGAATTATTCTAGCGTCGACAAACAACCCACCGACGATCCGTCGATTTCGACTAGCAGCGGGAAGAGGGACTTGACGGCGCTGTAGGCGGCTTCCGAGTGACTCGCGAGCATTTCGGCGCGAGCGTCGCGCGCTGACGATTGCGCCTTTTCTGAGAAAAAAAAAACAGAATTCGGACTTTAGCATCGCCGACAATCCGACGGCGGTTTGACATTCGGCGTCGCCAGGGGCGTTTTTTTGGACCAGTTTAGTGGTTAGGAAAGCAATGACGGTGCTATGAAGGGCCAAAGAGAGGCGGACTGCACCTCACAACTTCTGGACTGCCTCCCCCCCCCCCACCCGCAACTTTTTGGCCTCTTTTCATACATGTACGAGAACGTGTGTTGTGTGGCTGTGCATTTCGAGATGAAAACACTTTGGAGGGAGGACAGACGAGTCCTTCATTGCCAATCAAGAGATGGAGCGTAGAGGCAACCGATGGCTGAGGAGGGAGAGGGCAGCCCGCTAAAGTCCAGGCGCCGCCATCGGGGAGAGCCCCATCCAGTAGGTGTCGACTCCCACGACTAGCGGGAATTACTTACGACTGTCGCGGTCAGTCAGGCAGCGTCAAGGTGCCATTCATTCAATGGACCTTTCTGCGAGGCGACCGCCGGGGCGGGCAGCACGTTGGGTCGGCGCTGGATCTGGCGGACGACGCCCGTGGACTCGTCGATCTGGAGCATGCGCTCGAAGTCGATGGTCGACGCCGACACCCCCGACGGGCCCGCCGACTGCAGCACCGTCTCGCGTTGCCGACTCGCGTGCGACATCTGCCATGAACGCGACACGAGCGCTCGACACTCAGTCGACAGGTCGTCCATCTGTCGACAGACCTCCAGGTAGGCGGAGTCGAAGGCGGCGAACGGCTGCCAGGTCGGCGCTTCGTCATCTCGGTACCACCAGTAGGCGGAGCCGCCGCCGACGACGACCGGTGCTGGCGCGCCGTCAGATGACGACGACGACGACGAGCCATTTGCCGACGCCCCTGTCGGCGCCGCGTACTGATAGACGCCGCCGCCAGGCCTCGACAGACTGGAGTCGATCTCGAAGACGCCGTCCGTCGGCAGACGCGGCATCATCTCACTGAACGCCACAGAGTTGGGATGTTTTATTCACAAGTTTTTTTTCGCTAAAATCAAAGCATTAGACGACTCAGTTACAAGACTGATCTCACGGATTCTCTCGACCAAATCTGAAACTGTATTCAGCATCATAGTCGCCGTGGTGGGTCTCGAACCCGCGTGCTCGTGCGTGGCAGCCGGATACGTGTGCCGACAACCACGCGTTAAAAAAATTCGACAAAAAGGCCATAAAAACGCACGCGGTCAGCAGCACCAGCTCCTGCAGCTGCTGCGGCGAGCGATTCAGCAGCTCGGCCACTTCGTCGTCGACGCGCTCCTTGCCCACGAAGAGTATACGCAGAGAGCGGGCGAACCCTAGACACTTTTTTTTGCATTGTTCAATTTGGAGTTAAATTTCAAAATCACCATTTTCGACTAGCGCCTTCACGGCCAAGCGGGGACAGCGCGAGAAAATCTGCCGAAGGGTGCGAATCAGAGCCTGGAAGGTGCCGGCGCCGACGGCCGGTGGCTCGATGAGCAGCTGCAAAATATATTTATTTGGGAAAATCGCAAAAATATTTGGCAAAACTCGTTAAAAATCAGCTCCCACCAAAGTCTGGACGTTCTCCACGAGACCGTGGGCTGCGACCTCGCGTAGGCGGTCTGTCGACGTCTTGTTGTTCTCGACGAGTCGGCAGAAGAACAAACAGACCGACTCCAGACTGCGCTTGTCCTGTCACGAGAACAGTGTGCGTGTGCGTGCTCGACCGAGTGTTCTTCGGTGTGTGTGTGCGTGCGTGCGTGTGTGTGTGTGTGTGCATGCCCCGTGCGTGCGTGCGTGCGTGTCGGTGCGTGCCTCGAGCTGCAGAAGTCGCTGCGAGAGGTCGGCTAGGCAGTCGTTGACGAGGTGAAAATCGCGCGTGCCCACGAACAGCGCGCAGTTGGCCGCGATCTGCAGCGACAGTCGCTGCGACTGCACGCCGAAGAAGTCCAACTGGGCCGTGGTCGCCTTCACGCCGCCCTGCAAAGGGACAAATCGATCGGTGTTGATCAGATCGGATCACTAGTATACGAGCGTAGAATGAACAGCAGCGTACGGCGCAGTGCTATGACCCCCACCCCTCCAGAGTCATCGGTAAAGATCCATTTGCGCGTCGAGTGATTAGCAAATCCCCTCTAAACAATGCTCTTTGAAACTTCACGGCGAATCCATACCGGCGTATAAACGATTGGGAAATGCGCTCAAAGAGCTTTCTAAAAGCCCTCCACTAGCTAATGAACCGATCCCCATTCATCCATTGCAGTGCGAAGTACACAAGGATACATACCGGTCGGGGACGCATTTTGCAAGAGAAAGCATTCACTGCCCGCCCTGCCGATAATTCCGACTTTACTTACCGTACCGTATAAAATCGAAACCTGTAATGGTATGCTACCAGAATCCTCTGTGTGTACACAGAACGACTGACAAAAGCCAAAATGCGGGTATCGCGTGATTTCAGGCGACACATATAAACCGTGCGCTGCAGCTGGGCAAACGGTGGGCGATTCATTTTTTATTATTTTACCAATTAAAATTTTACCAATTAGGGAAACACAAAACACACGTGAGCGAGAATCTTCTGGCCGTGTCGACGCGAGATCACTTCGAGCGCCGTCAGCGCCGACTCTGCCACATCGATGTAGTCAATGCTCTTGAGCTGAAAGTCGCTTGTGTATATTTCGATGCATTTTTACCAATAAAATCATTAAAATTCCAGACCTTCTCTAGAAGGTAGGGCACGCAGTCGACAACGACCGACATGGCGCGCGGCAGCGCCTCCAGCAAATTCGTCACACACCGTACCGCCGTCAGCATCTGTCGACAATTGTATTGAGTCGTCTGGGCGACCCCAGACGCACATACGGACGCACGCACGCACTGGCCTCACGCACACACGCACTGGCCGCACGCACGCACACACGTACGCACTGCACACCCACGCACGCACTGATCACACGCACGCACACACGTACGCACTGATCACACGCACGCACGCACTGATCACACGCACGCACGGACGCACTGATCACACGCACGCACGGACGCACTGATCACACGCACGCACGCACTGATCGCACGGACACACGTGCGCACTGATCGCACGCATGCACGCACTGATCACACGCACGCACGCACGCACGGACGCACGAGCTCAGGATTGTGGTCCTTCTGGAGGAGCTGAATGAGCGCCGCCATGATGTCGCGCGTCGGCAGATTGGGCAGCGACTCCTCGTTGCCCATGAGCAGCATCTCGGCCAGGTCTTGAGCCGCCTCCGACTGGCGGATTTCGTTCGAGCTCCGCAAGCCGTCCAACAACGCCGAGATGCGCTGGTCTGAGGCGGGCAACAAAATTCAGTTAACAGTTTCGCATGCCATTTGCACAGTCACCACACACGGTCACTACCGGGGGGGGGGGGGGAGGTAGCCTCTACAACGGGCTTAAAAGGGGTGTAGAGTGGCGGGGGAGGGTAAACCAAACCGTAACAACACCTATGTTCCAGTCTTGCATCCAAATCAACATCGTCGTCTGGGGGGTCTGGGGGTCTGGGGGGGGGGGTAAATAGCCCTTCCAGGGGGGGGGGGGGGCGAAAGTGGGGGGTAGATGTCCCAGATGGAAAAATTGGCGTCTAAATAGTTGTACACATTAGTTAAAACCAAAAACAGGGTCTAAGTGTGTGTTATTTAGCCGTTTATGGCCGTATAACACTGAAAACACTTGGTTCTATCGTTTTCTACTGGTTGAAAAACTTTAAATGTTCTGAGGATGCGGTGTAGACAATTTTGGAGCCCCAAATTACAGGTATGAATGGCACAAGACTAGTTCTTAGCCAGTGTACAAACAGGGATTGATTCATCATTCATACGTCAAGCTGTAGAGGGGGGGGGGGGGTCAGCAAAAAAGCAACGCGTAGACGAGCACGCACGCACGCACCGACAGGGCAGGGCTGGGTGGGAAAACATTTCGACGTGTTTCATTCATTTTAAATTAAAAAAAAAACCCACTGGGCTGCGAGTGGCCTCCCAGCAGGTTCTGCATGCGCGGCACGAGATTGCTGAAGAGGCGGCTGTGGGGCGAGCCGCCGCCGCCGCCGCCGCCACCACCGTTCCCGCCGAAATTCATCGCATCAGCCGCGGCCGACGAAGACGCCACCTGCTGCGCTGGCGGCTGCGTCTGCTGGGGAGCGTCGGCGTCGCGAGCGTCCGGGAAGACTTGATTGGGACTGGAAAGAAATGCGGGAAAAGTCGACAAACAACTCGATAAAAGAATTTTCGAGAAAGGACGACGACTTGTTCAGACTCTGGCACAGCCCCGTGTTGGCGGAGGCGCTGGCCGGCGCCGCGGCGGCAGCTGACGACGACGACGAGCTGCCGGTGCCGACGCCGGTGGCTGTCGACGACGACGACGCGTCGACGCCCTCCTGTCGGCGACGACGCGCTGCCGAGCGCGTGTTCCTCGCGGGCGGGCCGGCGTCGACGGCGACGGCGCTGTCGACAGCGACAGTAGTCGACTTCTGTCGCTTCGTCGAGGAGGCGGCTGCCGACGACGACGACTCCCGCTTGCGCTTGGCCGCTGACGACGACGAGGACGATGTCGATGACGAGGACGAGCTGTCGACAGCCGGACTGTTCTGGGCGGTGGAGGTGGAGCTGGCGCGGCCGGCCGACCGACTAGACGAGGCGGTGAGGACGGCGGGCGGGCGCGGGGCTCGACCCGCGCGCTGACTGGACATCCGCGGCGATTTCCGACAGGCGACGACGACAGCAGCTTGACGCGGACGACGACGATTGACGCATCGACGGCGCACGACGGGCAGAGACGCGCCTCTGCCGCTCGCTCTGGCTCCTGGCGCTCCGGGGTCTCTGCTGCTCGACTAGCTGGAGCCTGTCTCCTCCCCAAGGTCGAACACCGAAAAGAAAATTCACGAAAATACGCTTCGGCTTTTACGCATTTTCTTTCACGCGCGAGAGAAAAAAGCAGTGGACGGAAAATGGTTTGACGGGGCCTGTCAGCTGATGACGACGTTGGGCGAAGATAGGCGTGCGGGACGGGAGAAAGCGGCGCCGGCGGCCGTTGCTACGCAGCGGCGAGACGAGACACGCTGTCGACGACGACGTAGAGGGAAGCGAACGCGGCGTCCCTACGCACCTTTCGCGACGACGGCAGACGTACGCACGACGCACGGAGCGACGCACGTACGGACGTCGGCTAGCACGGCACGCGACAACGCACGACGACAGCGACGTCGACACCGACATACGCTCTCGCTCTATCGACTGGCAGCAGCGAGCGAGCGGCTGTCCGCCCAATGAAAATGCGCACCTTCTGTAACGATTGTATAATGGAAGAAACGATTGTATAATCTTATATGACTCGTCCGCTATGTTGTTGGTTTGGCATCCGTATGTTCCTCCACCCATGTCCAGTTCGACCTGTAGTGCAAAACTGTGTTTGCCGTCGGCCAGACCAACGTCGTCTCGTATTTATTAGCACGTAGAACGTGCAATCGCAACAGCCAACAAACTGACGAATGGACAGAATTATGGTTCACTAGGCCCTAATAGCAATGGACCCAGCCCCCCCCCCCGGCAAACACGAGACGTACAGAACGACACACACGCACAGCGCCCAGGCTGATGGCCCGAGAACCGGTGAAAAATACTGTATCTTGCAGACGCGACGACTCGTCTGCAGGGTGCATTGCATCGCACTAGTGAACAGTAGGTAGGTACTACAAACAGTCTTAGGCTGCTGGACACGACACCGAAACGGTTTTGTTTTAAGCAAAAATGCAGTTAATGCCAATGCATCGTTGAGTAGGACTTCTGTGCGTTGTTTTGTTGTGTCGACGGGCTCTTATATTACCCGTTTGTTTGTTTGTGTGTGTCTGTGTCGCGTCTATGTCTCGGAGGCCTCTCTCTGGTCACACACCGTTGACCATTGCCAGTGACTGTTGTCAGATGAGAGCCGGTCAGCCCGATCTACAAACGCTGCCCCAGCCCCCCCCCCCCCGATGGGCCAGGTTTGCGACAATTTGCCAATTGTCGCAAAACTTTGTCTCAGAATTGTCGCATATTTATTCATACAATGGCAACCGTGCGCTTCGAAACAGCGGTGCCGTAGCGCGCCTACGTTGTTTGGTTTGGACTGCGTCGAGTAAAGTGCTAATGCTAATTCAAACATAATGATATCTGCACTACCATCATAACGAGCTGAAACGATGGACTTATTAATAAATGCAGAGGCGTGTAGCATTGCTTTCCTTGCTGCCTTGCCACTGCGCTTGGTGTATAGGCAGTATTCGAATGAGTTTTGTGCAGTATTCGAATTTTCTACAATAGACCCTGGAATCCAAAAGCCTACGACGACACAACGAACCCTTTCACTGCACTAACGCATGCCATTTTATTTTGCACGATCGCAGCGTGCACTACAAAAGCAATTTTCTGCAATCATCGTCGTCGATCAGGCGTAGCGTAGCAAGCAGCCAGAGAGGTACTTGAAACTTGAAATCGTGACATGCTCATGTGACTGTCAGTGCAGCCAAACACCAACAGTGCCTTGTGCGAAACAGCAAACAAAACGAAGCTGCGCCAAACTGGAGATGCTGTGCGCGGGCTTGAGCGATGTCGATGGTGAAGCTGATAGAAAGTTATCAAAGGCGAGAGATTCTTTGGACTTGAAGAGGGTGCGGACTTAGCCTCGGTTAATGGGCACCGTTTTGTGGATGACGCTGTAGATACGTTTTTGTGGATACGTTTTGCGGAGTAGAGGCCGCCGCTCGCCGCGGACGACGTGGGCTGGTGTTCGTCGGCGGAGCTCATCAGTCGGTTCAGTGGCGTCTCCGTCGGCGCCGCCAGCAAGACGGACAGTCCAAAGTACAGCGACGCGCCGGACGGCAAACCCAACGACAAACCCGGAAGTTGCGCAGCGTCGTTGTGTGCGTCAGCGCCCGTCGACAGGTACGACGTCGATGTGCCCTGCCTGCCTTATTGGCGCTGTCGACCCCGGCTGACGCGACGACGCCGGTCTCCGTGCAATGAACGTGTTCCGAAGCTCAACCGCCGGTGGTGGCTTCCTTTCTCGAACTTCTCGGCATCTACGTTCGCCTGGATGCTCATATGCGCATTGAATATTGGCGGCATCATCTACGTACAAGTCTTTTGGCGGCAAGATATTGAACGATCCAGTAGAAACACGAATTGAGACGTTTGATACGGTTGTTTCGCTTTGTTACGGAATGTTACGCTTCTAATTCGAATACTGCACATATACCCTGCGCTTTCCAAAAAGTGCAACAGCTCTATCGCGTTTTCTGTGAAGGTCGCCTGCATACTATTATGAGCGGCGGGCTGACAATGTAGTGGTGTTAGATGTCGAAATTTCGGAATGCGAAATATTTCAAACTTTCTGAGCAAGCACCTCACGGCCCTTATGGGGGGGGGGGGCTATCCAGTCAAACGCAACGTGTCATGCTCATGCACATTCTGGCATGGTGGCAGCGTTTATCCGTCAAGTTCGCATCACCCAGTGGCATCGGCATAGCCCAACAATTTTCATTTCAATTTGTCACACTAGAGGCGCGCGCGGCCTTCGGCCGCCATGTGTACACATTAAGGAATAAAGCAACTGATTTAGCATATGATGGTCGACATGATCATGCTGTGCAAGCAGTTGCGTGATGGGCGTTAACACCATTGACAGTCAGTGGCACCAAATTCACTGCTGCTCAGTTGATCGCGATGGGCATTCACCCCGTTGACAGTTGGTGGCACCAAATTCACTGCTGCTCTGTTGATCGTGATGGGCGTTCACCCCGTTGACAGTTGGTGGCGCCATATTCACTGCTGCTCTGTTGATCGTGATGGGCGTTCACCCCATTGACAGTTGGTGGCGCCAAATTCACTGCTCCTCTGTTGATCGTGATGGGCGTTCACCCCGTTGACAGAAATTGGCCCAAATTCTGTGCTCCTCTGTGCGTGCGTGCGTGCGTGCGTGCGTGCGTGCGTGCGTGCGTGTACGTGCGTGCGTGCGTGTACGTGCGTGCGTGCGTGTACGTGCGTCGTGTGTGCGTGCATGCGTGCGTGTTGACAGTTGACAGTTGGTAGTGCCAAATTCACTGCTGCTCTGTTGATCGTGATGGGTGTTCACCCCGTTGACAGTTGCTGGCGCCAAATTCACTGCTGCTCTGTTAATCGAGATGGGCGTTCACCATGGTGGGCAGGATACAATGTAACACACTTAGAGTATACATTTGCATAATTATGCGGGAGCACGTCCCCCAGAGTGGCTGTCCCCTTTCGACATAAGCCTGTGCGTGCGTGCATGCATGTATATATATCCATATATATGTAGGTATGTATATATATGTATATATATGTATATATATATATATATATACATGCTTGTCGTGCGTGCTTGCATGCGTGCGTTGCCACACATACAGTGCTCGTGACGTCTAGCCGAGTCATTTGATATGCAATTCATCAATGCGCAGTTCATTTTCCATTTTCCAATTAGGCAAGATACAATGTACCGCACTTACACTATTTTTTTCAAAAAGCACTTGGGGCTTTCACCCACTCCACGAAGGGAGGTACTTGGCCTAGCTAGTTCAGCGTTGCCGCTTTAGGCAGTGACCTGCTGCCGAAAGGTGTCAACTGACCACGCAACATCACCCATGTGGGTGAAATTGCGAAATTGTGAATTGGCATAATTTGCATAATTTTCGTTTGCATAATTATGCGGGAGCATGTGCAAATGACTCGTGACGTCGAGGCGAGTCTTTTGATATGCAATTCATCTATGTGCAATTCGTTTGGTAGTGTTAATGTGTGCTGCAAACTTTGAAAATGCGCCATAACTACGGTATAGATTTGCATATCAAAAATCGACCTTGCCCATGACCATCTCGGGGTCGCGAGCATTCGATCGAGCCATCGTGCGCGCACGTAGGTCGAGCGGTTCGCGTGTTTATCCTAAACACACAAACAAACAAACAAACAAACAAACAAACACGTGCGCGCGGCGCATTTGTAAGTAGATCGTTTATATTTGCTTGGCGTTTTCTTCTTTGGAAAGTTACGTACACAGTACACAGTACACACACAAAGTGCGTGCACTTCAAGCAACACCCACCAACTGTACGCGCAGCGACTATTTTGAGCGTCGGTTGACGACAGTGGTTTGTCACGATGTCACTGTACACTGTTTCTCTTACTGTACCTGCAGGTCTGTTGAAGTGCTGCATGCATGACAATGTAATGTACAACAGCGCGCTGCGGCAAGGGGGGACGGGCGGGCATCCATCAACCAACGCAGAGGGCGCGGAAAATCAGAGCGGAGCCTAATTCGACGCGTTGTCTCTGTCCGTCTGTGGCTGTGTAACCGACGCAACTCGTTTCTTGTTGTTGTGGACCGACGCTCGGCTCGCCGGCGCCGACTACAACCGACTTCATTCCCGTTGTAGTCGGCGTCCCGGTTCTCGGAAACAACTAGGCGGTTCGACCGCTCAATCCGTCAACATGCGCAACGGTCTCAAGAAGCTGACGATGCTGACGGCGGGCGCCGAGGAGAAGGCGGCCGCCGTCGCCACCGACGCCGCCAGCAAGGACGAGAAGGTGACGACCGACGAGACCAAGAAAGAAGAAGCGACGCCGGCGCCAGCGACGGCCGACGCCGCCACGGATGCCGCGAGCAAAGATGAAAAGGTGACGACGGACGACACCGAGAAGGACGAGACGGCGCCGGCGACCGCCGACGCGGCCACCGACGCCGCGAGCAAAGACGAACAGGTGACGACCGACGAGAGTCAGAAGGAGGAGGCGACGACGGCTCCGGCGGATGCCGACTCGACGGCGGCGCCGGTGTCGTATATACATGTGTCGGTTATATACATGTGTCGGCCGACACATCCATATAGACAACTGATGTATATACGTATGCGTATCTATATGTGTCGGTCTATATGCATCTGCAGTGCAAGTGAAATTCTCCCGTCATAATTAATGCTGAAACCTGCGTCAGATAACGCCAAGCAACAGATACAATAAACAGACGCTCAACAGTGAATCATGGGCTCAAAAGTGGCTGCCACTGCTATTGTCCAAGTAGGTATACCATGTAGTTGGGGGTGACCTTACCTAATTAATGCTACTGCCTAATTAATTAATAATGCACAATAAAAAAGACCTTGCCTAATTAATGCCAATTAATGCTACAGATGTACATGTAAGTGTAATACTTCGGCACGGTGCGCGCGGTCGCCTGTCTCTCTTGAGCGTCTCTGTTCCGTCGCGCTCAAATGCAAATGCATGACTGAAATGGATTCGAGCCGAGCGTAAGCACGTTCACCTGGGCTTATCACGACCATAGGCATACACACAGTTTGTGCGTCACACATCTTGCGTCGCTCAGTAGGTGCAGCTTGTGTATTTACGCTAGCTAGCTACCTGCGCAGCCTTGTGTAAGTCAACTGTTACGAAGCGACCGTGTAGCGTAGGGAGGTAGGGGGAGAGGATGGCAAAGCAGTGTAGATTACTCTTGTGGCCCTTTTGACGCAGTCAGTTAGATTACAATCTGTGGCCCTTCTGTCCTTGTGGTCCGCAGAAAGTTTAGAACTGGCGACCTACACATGTATATCGAACCGACACATGTAGATACGTATACGTATCTAGATCAGTTGTCTATATAGATGTGTCGGCCGACACATGTATATAGCCGACACATGTATATACGTCACCGGCCCGGCCCCTCCGATGGTGGGCGGGCCCGACTCGGTGCCCGACTTCCTGAAGGGGCTCGCCGGCCCCGACGGCCCCATGGTCGGCGGCCCCGACAGCCTGCCGCCGTGGATGCAGAAGATTGGCGAAGGCCTCGCCCAGACCCTGGGCGAAAGCGGCACGACGACGGGAAGACGGCACTCGATTTAATAAGGCCAAGCAAGAGAAGCAGATTCGAACACAGCAGGGAGCGGATAGCCGCGCTCTATTTATCTAGGCGATTCGTTTCGTAGATGTAGAGGAACCGTTGACACAAAATTCGAAGGGTTTGGTACTTTGGTGCATCGAAACGCCAAAAAAACAACACAAATCAGACCGAACGTACAAGGTAGTCGTCCGCAAAGGGTGCTGCTACTACGGTAGGTGCCTTAGCTCGGTCGGCAGATGGACTTATCTAAAGAAATATCAATATTGTATTACCTAAGTATTTTTGCAAAGTACTTTACATTTCCTTTTGATCGTTTAAAGCTGTCACTCGCGAGGGTACAATCCCGTTGTATTCCCACCACCAATGACTAAAAAAAAAGTTTGAGCGTTGGGTAGCGACAGTGTTTCAGCAGATGTGCACTCAGCACTGTATGTCGCACTGGCAGATGAATGACGTTCTACAAGAGGGCGCATAGGTGCGGGCGACACTGCACTGCACAACGGAGAGAACGGTGTGCGGCGCGATATCCGTCGACGACGCGTTGTAATCGTCGCAACTCGTTTCTTGTTGTCGTCGACGGTCGGCCGTCGCTTGTGCCGAAATAACCAACGTATATACTTCATTCTCGCTGTAGTCGGCCGGCAACCTGAGTTCAGCAGACAAACAACTACACTAGCGGTTCGACCGACAGCTGTCTCCTTCATCATGCAGGGTGCAATGAAGAAATTTGCTATGCTCATGGCCGGCGTCGACGACAAAGCGACCGCCATTGCCACCGACGCTGCCAACAAGGACGACAAGGTGGCGACCGACACCACCAAAAAGAATGAGGCGACACCGGCACCGGCGACGGCCGATGCCGCCACCGCCACCGATGCCGCGAGCAAAGACGAGAAGGTGACGACGGACGAGAGCCAGAAGGAAGAGGCGACGCCTGCTCCAGCCGTCGACTCGGCGTCGACGGCCGCGCCGACCGACACGGCCGCGACCGAGAAGAAGGCGGGCGGCGACGAGGAGACGACGCCCGCCCTCACCGGCGACGCCGTCGGTGAGGGGATGCCGAACTTGGTGCTGGTCCTGCCGCCGCCCATCATCATGCCCATCTTCATGCCACCCGGCGGAGGTGGCGGCGGTCCCATGGGGCTTCCGTGCCCCGGCCACCACCACCGCAAGGGCGGGCCCGGTGACATGCTCCAGGCGCTGATGGGCGGTCCAGGCGGGCCGGGCGGCCCTCCGATGGTGGGCGGGCCCGACTTGGTGCCCGACTTTCTCAAGGCCCTCAACGGTCCTGGAGGCCCGATGGGTGGCGGCCCGCCCATGGGCCTGATGGGTGAAGGCCTGCCCGGCGCCGGTCATCGCAAGCACCACCACCACAAGCACCACCGGCACGGACACCTCCCCATGGGTGGCATGCCCTTGTAGGTCCTTATGCAGAGAGGAGGCAACAATGATTCACGCGAAAACGGCTGCAATTCAAGAGTGATCAGTAAAGGTGAAAGGTCAGCAGAAGCGAGTTGAGCACAGCTATTTATCTCTGCAATTCGTAGATGTAGAAGATCCGTTGACACAAATTTCAAGGGTGGCGCTTTCAGCAGACGCTCTGACAGAAACCGAGTGCCCACGCAACATGCAGAGGAAATTTGAAAAGCGGCCAATCAAAACTAGATGATCTGTGCCCTGTCATTTACGGCTATACCATTCAAACACACATTGAAGAAAGACGCAACACAATTCAGTTTGAGCCCCAAATCAGTCTGTACGGCATGGTATAAAGAAATTTGCATTGTCTCCATCCGTAAACATTGACAATTTACAATACCAACCTCAGAGTTTGAGCGTCGGCGGAGCGCATTTATTCGGCATCGTGGCGGGTGTATAGGCAGTATTCGAATGCATTTTGTGGAGTATTCAAATTTAGTACGGTGGCTGAGAAATTCAAGCACAACAACGACGCCTTTCAAACCGTTTCAGTTCTCACTAATTGCATTTTATTTGCATGTCTTTTGCCAAAATTACTGAAAGCGTTCACTTTGCACGATTGCACCGATAGCATGCGATGGATATTGAGCGCATTCGCATCACGATGGATATTGACTCAATATTATTGAGCGCATTCGCATCGCATCACACAGAGTGTATTCACGAATCCATTTCTTATTGCACTTTCTTGTGGTAGAAGAGCAAGTAGACGTGTTTGTTTTTGTTGGCACGCCAGATGGTGTCATGGAGGATGCTGACGGCGCTGTCGTCGAAGCGCGACCACAGCAGAAGGTCGCTGTTGTGGCACGTCGCAGTGTAGTAACCGCAGTCTAGGCTGTTTCCGTGGTGGCTCTAGGCAACGTACTTCGGTGTTCGTTTGTCACGTACAATGTATATCCTGTCACTCCAAAAGCAGCGGCTGACCGAACAGTTCGCGCTGACCGGCCCCACCGCCATTCGTCCAAAATGTTCCTCACATCTTCTCGACCCCAAACCTCGACTTCGACCTCTTTCCGTTTCACTCTAACATGTACCCACCATCCAACGCTTTCTCCGTCAACAACAAACACTACTACTGACGCCGCCTCGTCTTCGTCTGTTTATGCGTACGTCGTACGATGAACCACGGTCTACCTATGAATCCATGATAAGATCCATCTACATATACCGGTACTTTTAGTGTTCTCCTTGGCTAATACCGGTACATAGATTGCTGCTGTGAAAATGTCGGAGCAATATCCCAGCGAAAACGAGAAAGAATTGGTTGCTGCTGTGTTGCGTTGGGAAGTCGGATGGCGGTGAACAAGAGGATCACATGCAATAAAAATTGGAGGAACAATGTTCGGCGTGAAATACCCGTTGCTGCTGCCCATGGGGATAGCTTCGGTTGGCCTCGGACATCTTGCCTTCCACTCGATACAGTGGAACGGGCAGGTCAGAGCTGGGTGGGCAGCCGTCACTAGCGGTAGCAGCCATAGCCACATTCCAACTGAAAACAGCGACATGCACACGGACTCGCAGTGTCGGTCGGTTGTGCTCGTGAACGCTGTTGTCCGTTGTCCGTTGCACTTAGTGAAACGAATGTGGTCTGCAGCTGCGCCGCTGAGGCGGATTCTCGGCATCTACGCTCGCCTCATTGCCACTCCTCACTCACGCCTCTACTCATCGAATACAGGCGGCAGCGCAGGCAAACATTAAACAGTTCAAATTTATACACGCTGCATAAACACGCAATGAGACGTTTGATACGGTTGTAACGCTTTGTTAAAGAATGTTTCGCTTCAAATTCGAATACTGCACATATGCCTCGTTGCGCCGTTTACTCTTTAGACCAAGGGGCAATTTCCAAAATATGCAACCGATACAACCACAACCGATACAAGGGATTATTGTTCCCGCCTCCAGTTAGTTAGTAGTTACTCAAAGCGAAAGTCGGAAATCGTGTGTTGGAAAAGTCGGAAAGAAAGCTAGAGATGGCCGAGAAAGAGCGGTGCGCGGCGTGCCACGTCAGCTTCGAGAACAGCTTTCGAACTACGCGAACACAATCTGTTCGAACACGAGCTCCACGGTGACGACGGCCATATTGCCACGGTTGGCAGAGAAGAAACCGTCGCGTATGCAGCTGCCTCCTCGCGGTTCGACGTCGACGGCCCTTTTTCCCCTTTGGCGGAGTCGACGCCCGTCAAAAGCCCGCGAAAGAAGCGACCAACGTCCTTCCCCAGAGAAACGGACCTTGAACCGAGCCGGTGAGGGCGACCATTCGACGGCAGCAGAAGGGGTGTCCGGCAGCGGAAGAAGGAAGGGGCTTAGCACCCTCAGCATCCCTGCACGTTCACTGTCCTCTCCAGCGACAACAAAGACTACAGAGTCACGCACGATGCCGAGCTCGTCAGCTTTGTGTGTAGCTGTCAAAAGTGGGACCGCCGGCGGCAGCTCTACTGCGAGCACAGCCTTGCTGTGGCTGACTGCAACAAGTCCCTCAGGCATACACGAAATTTGTCTGGTGTCTACCGTTTTCTCCCTCTCAGCCCGGGTTCCATTCTCAGTTTTCACCCCCTGTCCTGTCACGTTATCTTACCCGACGAGAATTTCATGTATGCCCACAGACAGTACATATTGAACGTGGCGGAAACCGCAAAAGCGTCGAGCACTGTGAAGCTGCTGCAGCCTCTTCAACCGGCTGGTGTGCATTTCACGCAACTGGACTTGTAGAATATGGCAAAGGACATGTCTATTTCAGGAGCTGGCCGTAAGGGCGCGACTCGCAAATACGGCGGTCGGCCCGACACGGTGGGGCGCCAGCTGGCAGCGGTCGTCGACTCTGAAGACATGTTTGGGAGAGCCGATGAGCGCCCTCAGTGCCCGTGTGGTTGCGGATGGACCGCTCCGTCGAGAGACGAGCGAACGTCCATTCCCACTATTCCCACCGGCCCTGCGACCAAGCCGCACATGGACATGGTGGAGCCGTTCGTGTTGACGTCCGTTGGCTCTTTCCTGAACAAAAAACACCAAAATGAGCGAAAGTGCTGGGGATGCGATGTGAGGTTCTAAGAGCAAAATTCTTGTGGCTTAATTGTGCGCTACTAGGTGCGGATTACGGTGAACGACATCGAGCCGTTCGACCTCATGCTGGCTGATCCACAGGGAGCGGCATCCGTACAAGAGGGACGACGGACGCGAAGTGTACACTGCGAGGAAGGACGAGTGCGCTCTACACTTCCGCTACGAGTTCGTAGTTGGCGGTGGAAAATCGTTTGCGAGATGGGCACTGATTGAGTTTGCAGCTGCGTGGTGCCGCGCTACAAGCCGTGCTTTGGCGTTGGATTGTTCACGGTCGACGAAAATGCCGAGCGTCTCAGCGATAAGCACCGGTGTCACTTTCAGGCGCAATTTGGGACTACGCTCAGTTAGGAAGGATCTCTAAATCCTCGTTCTGGTGCTATTCGTACGGGTGGGATTGGTGCAGGTCACATTCGCGAAGATGATATTCTTTCCATGGTAGGAAATTTTTTTTTTGTTGGTCGTATGTGCGTGCGGTGTAGTTGTGTCCGGTGCGGTGTGGTAGATTGCATTCCTTTCCTTCGCTGCATTGCTGCGTTTGTTGACGTGTGGCGAAACTGTTGAAAGTGAAAGAATTTTTGGGTAAATTCCCGTGCGTCATTGTGCACCAACTCACCACCATAGGTTACTCTTATCATTTTTGTGGCTGGTTTTCAGAACTTTAGAACTGGGAAGGTGGGGGTTGGTTTTCGAGTGGGGTCTCCGCTAAACCCACCCCTCCCTCTTGCAGATACCTATGAACTAAATAGGGTTGTTTTTGCGTTCGTTCAAGTGTTTTATGACCGAACACCTAATGTAACGTAATTTAGACCCCATTTAACCCGTAGTTGACCAAAAGGTACATCCGCAATTTTGTTGAACAATTTTTCATTGTGTGGTCTCTTTTTGGTCTGCACTCCCCCCCCCCCTCCCTCGCACCCCCCACTAGAAATTAACTGCAGCCCCTTTTGGGTCCCACTCTAGAAGGACAGGACGGGATGAGGAGACCCCCCGCCGCAGCGGCGCCGCGCGCTTCCCGCCGTCCCTCCCTTCCTATCGCGACTCGCGGCCTCCCCTCCTTCCCTTCTGCGCGCGCGACCCACGGCCAGCCACACGCTAACGTCTAACGACGCACGTCTCACTGCAGCCCAGTGTTGTTGTTGTTGTTGGATTTGGGGCGACGCTAGGAGGCCTGTCAATGGCCCATGTAGCCTACCCATCTCCATGACGCCTTCCCGTCTACAGCCGTATAATTAGCGGAAGACTTTCGGAAGAACGCCATCTGTAATCTAGGGCAGCGATGGCACGAGAAAATCCATGGAAAGGGAAGTCCTCGATCTAGTGGCGCCATCAAGAATCGAACCCAGGCAGCCCAGTGTACCAAATAGACCACGTGCTGTCGTTGGGACCCAATCTCCAGCATCTGCATAAGCGAACGCACAAACGCGCACTGTTCATAACTCATAGCACAGCAGCATAGCACATGCTATTGGAGCTGTTAGTCATAGTCGGCGGCAGAACTACATAAAAAGAATTCCAAGTTTTTTTTAATATTTTTTTTTAATGCTGATGATACAATAATGATACAACGCGATCACTGGAGTGGAGTCAGTGTAGCACAAATAAAAGCTATTAACTAAAAATATTACTAATTAAAAACAATGATCATAAAATAAAAAAATAAATCTTGATGAAATAGTGACTTGAGGGAAGCAAGCGCTGTGTTTCTGCGGACTCTATGAAGCCAGCCTTTTAAACGAGTTTTTTTTTGACAAAAATAGCCGAACTCCGAGTGCACTAATGTGGCGCCGTATCACAGTAACTAGTAATGTCAGACTCGAAATGTCTGCGATCTCAGCATGAGAATACTTCGAAATGGCCAAATTTTCGACGCACTTTCGGCGCACTTTTTAGGTTGAAAACTTTTTATGGTTATGTATTTTGAATGTGTGCCGCTGAGGGTTGCACATTTGCCTGCCGCGCCAATGCAGAGAGTGAAATGGCTGTTTTTGGTTAGATGCAGCTTTGCGTTTTTGATGTACACGCTTCCGAAATGTAATCCTGCCTACGCTATGGAATTAAATATTTTCTGTGTCGTTCAGCCAGACCCGTCGTGTCGTTGACGTGCAAGGGTTGACTCAGGCGCGGCTATAGAGTCCGGCAGAAGGGGAGGGAGGCCGCGCGTCGCGATAGGAAGGGAGGGAGGGAACCGCGCGGCGCCGCTGCGGCGGGGGGTCTCCTGATCCCGTCCCGTCCTTCTAGAGTGGGAACCAAAAGGGGCTGCAGTTAATTTCTAGTGCACCCCCCCCTCCCTTTCTCACACGGTTCAGTTTGATACATTGGTGGCCGCCTTCACTAACTTTCGCTTTGAGTAACTGGAGGCGGGAACAATAATCCCTTGTATCGGTTGTGGTTGTATCGGTTGCATATTTTGGAAATTGCCGACCAAGGGCGCTGACAGGCACAGACGGACAGACGAACGGCGAACGCTTCGACCGCTCGCCGCACCAAGCTGCCCTGCAGCTTCTTAGTCTGGCGTGTTGTTCGTCTGCGTGTGTGCGTGCCCGTTTGTCCGTCTGTCTGCACGGTCGCGTCATTCGCTCTACCCGTGTGTTTCCCTGTCGGCTTATTAGCAACTTGGCTTGTCCCGTGCGCGTGCGTGCGTGCGACGTTTACATCGTTTTCTTTCTTTTTAGACATTTTTCCCCGCGTCTTTTTCCGCGTAGATATGAGCAATATCAATGGCTACGACAATGGTCAAAACGTGAGAATTTTTATTCACCATTTTTTAATTTCGACTTCAAGTAAAGACACGGTTGCAGTTTGGCCAGTATGTGAACGGTCCGCCGGCTCAGCAGGCCTTCGCCGGCCAGCCGCCGGCCGCGGCGACGGCCGTGACGGCCGCGGAATGGCTGCCCGAAGCGGCCGTGCAGCAGGCGCCTCCGCAGACGGGTGATTTTTGCCGAAATTCAGCCTCAAACTAGTAACCCAACCAAACTGACGTATACAGGCTGCAATATAGAATGCCTGCCTGTTTCCACACTGCATTTGCCATTGCCTGGATGGAGACAGGCAGACAGTTTTATTTGTGCTGATGAGCTGTTGCCAAGCATGTTTGTTGGTCGGTTGGCAAGGAACCATGGTTGCAAACAGCCTATATGCCTGGGCAAAACATTTGTCTTGGGATTTTGTCAATGTCAATGTCAAGAGCTACTAGTCTTTCTCAATGGGCTTTACGGTCGCACTGTCGGCATAACATTAGACGGATAATGAGTCACACAGACACACTGCAGCGTAAGCAGTGTGGCAGATTGTGGACTGGGAAATTCCCCCCCCCCCCAGTTATATCATTGGTCCCCCCAGTTATATCATTGGTATGTAAAAATAGCCACTGGCCGAGACCGACCCACGTCCACGTTCCAGCCTCCACCCCCCCCCCCCCCCCAACCCGGCCCCAACCCTCGTTAAGCTATTTTCTTTTTACTGGGAAACTTTACCTAGCTGTCCTCATTTGTGAGTGATTTATACACACGCACGCTATGTATACCCATGGGGAGGAATGAGGATGCATAGAAGGAGAGGATTACCCCCGTCCCTACCGACTTGTGAGATTCCCCGTTTTTAAAAATTGAAATTTTTCTGAACCTCAGTCAGAGTTGTGCTTGGATTCGAGCTGCTGTATATTTTAACTGTTCAGCTTAAAAGCCAACTATCAGGTCATATTGAGTCTTGCGTTTAGATTAGGTCAGATTTCGATGCTTGAAAATCTATCCCAAAAATGCTAATCCCCCCCCCCCTGCCCACCATACCTGTAACCGGGTTTGGAAGAGTGGGCGGGTGGGTAAATGGCCGAATTCTGGGGGGTGTCTGGAGCAAAAAGTGGGGGGGGGGTAGCTAGCCATTTTTTTGAGTTATACTGGTACTTTTTGGTCAAAAACGGGTATAAATAGAGTCTAAACAGTGTTATTTAGCTGTTTTATGGTCATATAACACTGAAAAGCACTGAAATACACCAACATTTACTCACTTTTATCGTTTTAGACCGAGTGAAAATCCCTTGGGAAAATTCTGGGGGGGGGGGGGAGAGTTGGGGGGTGTGTTGAACAATTATGCGGGGCCCCAACCCCCCCCCCCTCCAGTTACAGGTATGCTGCCCACCATACCTGTAACGGGGAATTGGACCTGGGTCCTGGGGGGAGGGTTCGGGCACTTTTTTGGGGGGGGGGGGTGGTGGGTGGGTGGGGTGAAAATCTGGAGGACGGGGGTCTGGGCAGAAAAAATAAGCAATTTTTGGTCTATTCCTGAAAATAGGTACTTTTTAGCCAAAATACACTGTAAATAACGCAAAATACACACTTTTGGGTCGATTCTTGCTCAAAAACACAGTACAAAATGCATTTATTTAGCAATATAGTATGTAGTAGAAAGTTTTCAAAAAGTCTGGGGGGTTGGGTGGGGTTTCGCACGAACCTGGGTGGAGGGTTGGGGGGGGGGGGGCTGTGGGTAGGGTCAAAACCAGCAAGTGGGGGAGGGGACCCCCCCAAACCCCCCCCCCAGTTACAGGTATGCTGCCTGCCCACCCCACGGCCTCCTCAGCTTGGATAGAATTAACGGTGTTGTGGTCTCCTATCGCACGGACGCACGCACGCACACACGTACACGTACACGTACACAGACACACACACACACACACACACACACACACACACACACACACACACGACACCGGACACGGTACGTCGAGATGACGCACATGGTTCGCTCTAGGCGCTTACGTGCCGCCCAGTCGGCGCGTCAACGTGGACGCGCAGCAGCAGCAGCAGCCAGTGCAAATGCAGCCGCAGCAGCAGTGGGCGCCGCAGGCCTTCGCCGGCTACGGTCCGCCCATGCACGCGGCGGCAGCGCCTCAGATCCAGGCGTACGGGGGCCGCGGCATGCCTGCGCGCAAGAGTCAGAGCTTTAGCAGCCCTCCCGGCTGGGGCAACCCGCCTCCGCCCCAGCAGCAGCAAGCGCACATGGCTGGAGTGCGTGCGTGCGTGCGCGTCCGTTCGTGTGTCGGTGTGAAGGAGCCAGAAAAACACATCAGGTGGTCACGGGCTACGGTGGGCCGCCGGCCGTCCAACAACAACAACAGCAGCAGTTGTACGGCCACGGCCGGGCCGGCTTTGGGCCCGCCCCCCAGGCCGGACTGGGGGGTCAGCAGGCGATCTACGACCCCTATGGCCAGGGCCCGCCCCCGCCCTACTACACGCAGCAAGCCGCGCGGCCCGCCGGGCCGCGCGCACCCTACCCCGGCAGATACTCCTACGACCAACGGTTTGTCGGTTTCTATTTTTTTTTTACGTATTTTGTAGATTCTGTTTTTGAAATATCGAAGTCGGCAGTTGCACATTAGGTCGTAGTCGTTGGGCAGTTTGAAAGTTGTGCGTTATGTTTATTAAAATTGATATTTGCATACTATATGTTTACATCTTTATCTTAATATTTAATTGCAGGAGGCGATAATTTGAGGTTCAACTCGATGCTCGCGTTGTGTGCTCTCTCATTCATATGTGCGTATTATGTTGTATTTGTTGCTGGATATTTGCATATACCGTAGCTTTTGAATTTTCGAACGGAAACCATTTCTCGTTTCTCCACTTTCGCGGTTTCTATTCTTTCCTTTTGTTTCCTTGCGTTGTCGTCGTTCGCGCTTGTTGCTTGTGGTTTTTTGTCCGTGTTGGGGAAATCTTTGCGCCCGCCCATGTATTCGTCGGCTAGTCAGCTGAATTTCGGCTCTCCCGCGCTCGGCTACGAGCAGGCGGCCGCGCGGGCTCAGATGTACCGGCCTCAGGCCTTTGCGGGCGGGCCTTACGGCGGCCTGCCGGCCTTTGCTGGCCAACAGCAGCAGACGCAGCAGTACCGTTTCGCGTCGACCGACTACCGACTGGAGCAGGGCGCGTTCGTGGTTCGTCGACGACACACCCGGCTGCTGCCGAAATGTCGATGGAAATTTTAAATTTCAAAAAATTCTGCAGACGACGCAGCAGCAGCAGCGCGTCTTTTCGGCCGCCGCCTACGGTCGCTACCAGCCGCAGTTCCACCAAGGCTACGGGGGCGGCGCCAGCGGCTTCGTGAGGCCGCCCGCGACCGCCGTCGGACTGCAGCCCAATTATCAGCGCGCCGAAGAGCCGCCGCGACATCACGTGGCGCCTGACGATGTTGTCAGCGCCGTCAAGAGCCTGACGAGTGGCCCCTCGAACGCCTACCACGTGCCGGCCGCCAAACTGCAGCATAGCGCAGACGTGTAATTTTAATGCGAACCGCCGACTAATTTTTAAAATTTACTACAATTTTTTTTAAATCTGAAATCAAGTGTGTTGTTAAATTCAGCGCGGCGACCAACGTGCAGAACTGGCGCGGTGCGGCGCCTCAGCAGCAAGGCGGCGATGGGTTGGTTTTTGAGTGTTGATTTTGAGTGTTCGAAATTTAAAGGAATTTTAAAAATTAATTTTTAGCGTTCCGGACCGTTGGAAGGCCCTACGCGACGCGCCCATTCCGGAGCGCACCGGCACTGGCGGCGGCATCGACTACTCGCGTTGGGAGAGCCAGGGGCCGCGCGACGAGAAATTGGAGGGGTAAAAATTTAATTATTTAATTTAATTACTTAATTAAAAAATGTTGCTTTAGCGAGCTGTTCTCGGGCGTGAACACGGGCATCAACTTTGAAAAGTACGACGAAATTCCCGTCGAGGCGACCGGCAAGGAGGTGCCGGCACCCATCTACACCGTTCGTTTCAATTTTTGAAATTTCGCTTTTAATTAATTATTCAAATATCTCGAATTTTCAGTTCAAAGAGCTGCAGCTCCACCCTTGGGTGTCGGCGAACATCGAGCTGTCGAGCTACGACCGGCCCACGCCGGTTCAGGTGGGGCACGCGCGAACGCGCACGCACGCAGTCGCTGTTCTATCTGTTCAGAAGTACGCGATTCCATCGCTGTTGGGCTCTCGCGACTTGATGGCTTGCGCGCAGACGGGCAGCGGCAAGACGGCCGCCTTCCTCCTGCCCATGATCAATCGCATCGTCGCCGACGGTCCCGAATTCGTCAAGCCCGTGAGTCCGTGCGTGCGCGTACGCCTGTGCGTCTGCTCTGGTTTTGTCGAGATACCATAGGTGTAGGTTGGGTATGAAGCCAGGGCATAGGTGCCCACGGAAATTGGGCCAAGGGAGGGGTAAATCGCCAAATATTTTAAATCAGGATTTTCGGGATGGGGTTTTTTACGGCAGAATTGCACAAAAAATGGTAGTTATTTGCCTGAAAATGCACCCAAAACGGTCGTCCCGAAAGTCTTTCGGGCTAGGGTCTTCCCCAGAGGAGGGTGTACCTCCCCTATACCCTATACTATACCCTATACCCATGGGCACCTATGAGCCAGGGTGCGGGTCTG
Organism: Paralinhomoeus sp. GSCO2_6; assembly: GCA_030248085.1. NCBI lineage: Eukaryota > Metazoa > Nematoda > Chromadorea > Monhysterida > Linhomoeidae > Paralinhomoeus > Paralinhomoeus sp. GSCO2_6. Next base: position 55,422 of record JASAMY010002658.1, read on the forward strand.
CGGGTTTTCGCTGGACGGGCCTAGAGCCTTCCCTGGTAAAAGGTACGGGATAGGGAATTGTGGAGGGGAAGCTTCGAAATGGAAGATTACGCGCCAAAATGGCGTGTAAATGAGAGTACTTTTTTGGTCCAAAATGTGTCAAAATATGGTCTAAATTGCACTTTTTACCGGTAATTTGGGTCCCACTACACTGAAAAGGAAACAAAAACACGCACTTTACCCAATTTTTGACGATTGTGAGAGGTTTTTTCCGCTAAATATTTCGTTTTGTGGGGCTGACACAACTTTGACGCTGTTTGCTTGTTGGGAAACTGTCGCTTTGTCGTCGCACGACTCTTGTCGCCGCCTTGGTGTCACCACAGTTGTGTGTTGTCGGTACTTCTCCACCGGACGTACATGTGATTGTGATGATTACAATTGATGATTGCGCCTAATCAATGGTTTGCCTTGCCGTCACAGCCGGAGATGACGAAGAACTACCGCCGGTGCCAGTACCCGTGCGGCCTGGTGCTGGCGCCGACGCGCGAGCTGTCGCTGCAGATCTACAACGAGTCGCGCAAGTTCGCCTACCGCACGCCCATCTGCTCCGCGATTCTCTACGGAGGACGCGAGAACTACCGCGATCAAGTCAACAAGCTACGGGTGGGTGGGTGAGCAGTCCGTGCAGTGGAGAAGGTTTTTTTAACCTGAAAGAAAGTGTTGACGCGCGCGCACGCTGCACATGGACAGTCGCGAACTGACACTCCCCCCCCCCCCCCTGTTCGGGTGGGGGGGGGGTGTCAACTCAGTGAAATTGTGGGCTCCAGATTTTGCTGCACTGTATTTCACAGCCAGCTAGGTGGTTTCGCCGGCCGACGACGCCCTTAGTGAAGAATTCTTTGGTGGGACTCGAACCCCCGACCCGGATGCGGGGCGTCACAGGAAACGACACCCTCGACCACTGGGCTATATTCTCGCACGTACGTACGTACCGCCCACCCACAGCTGGGCTGTCACGTGCTGATCGCGACGCCGGGACGGCTGCTGGACATCATCGGCCAGGGCCTCGTGGGGCTGGACGCGTGCCGCTTCCTCGTGCTCGACGAGGCCGACCGCATGCTCGACATGGGATTCGAGCCCCAGATTCGACAGGTGCGTGCGTGCGTGCGCGTTCGTGTGTCGGTCGGGAGCGGATGGAGCCCGGTCCCCCTAACCCTCTCAGCCCCCACCCAAACCAAGCCGCTCGAACCCGTAATTCCCTCTCGAGAAACCGTTGAACCTGTCTGGCTTTTTTGTCCTAGTTTTCGTCCCTTTTTTTGGTGCCAGACTGCCCGCTCTTTGGGTTTTTTGAACTTTTGCTTGAGCAACAAGTCAACACACCGACACCCTGGGGCCCTGGTCCGATATCTTTTGTCTGTTTTTGTTTGTCTTTAAATGTTAAGGAAGAGAAATTAGAACAGTTCTCTTGATTAGTGATTGTACATGTTCCATGTCATCCATAGATCGTCGAGGGCCACACGATGCCGCCGCGCGGCGAGCGCCAAACGGCCATGTTCTCGGCCACTTTTCCCAAGGAGATCCAGGTCTGTGTGCGCACTTCCTGTGCCTACCGTTACCGTATTCCAGCGCATCTCTCTAATACAAGCTCCCCCCCCCTCTTTCTAGGTTCTGGCCGGGGACTTCCTGGTGCCCGACTACGTGTTCCTGGCCGTGGGCCGGGTGGGCTCGACCTCTGAGAACATCACGCAGAAGGTGGTCTGGGTGGACGAGATGGAGAAGAAGAACTTCCTCATGGACCTGCTCGACGCCGCCGGTACGCGCGTGCGTGCGTCTCCCCCTCTCCCGCCTCCATAGGTGGCGGTCTAGGGGTTCACCCCCCCCCCCCCTGGAAACCCCCAGAGACCCCCCCCCCATGGCGCCTGAACCCCTCTACACCTATGCCCGCCTCTGGTGGCCGGATGCCATCGCTGGGGCGCCCATACGACCATGACGTCTTATCGCCTGATGGGACACCTAAAACGCCCACAAGTCAACGTTCCCCCCCCCCCCCCCTCCCTCCCTGAGCAGTGCCTTGAGTGAGTAACTTGCGTATCTGAGGCGGATGTTTCTTAGCTTTCACTTTGCTCCATGGATTTGGCGCAGATTCTAGGCTTTAGGTTTGGTTTCTTGCCTTCCCTTTGGCTGTACGGAGCGTAGTCATGGGTATGACCTGACCACCTTGACTTTTTGTGGTGACGGGAGGAGGTGTTCCATGTTTCACCTTGGGCGTCGCTCCGAGTTTCTGGATTTAGGCTCTGGTACAGTAGAGCTTTGCTGCGCTAACTCCGGGTGCGTGCGTGCGTGCGTGTGTGCGTGCGTGCGTGCGTGCCCAGCCATGGACATCTTTCCCTTTCCCTTCAGGCAAGGACTCGTTGACGCTGGTGTTCGTCGAGACGAAGCGCGGCGCCGACGACCTGCAGTACTTTCTGCGGCGACAGAGTACGCAGTAGTTTTTTTACATATATTTTATAGTATTAATTAATTAGTTTAATTTTGTCGCGCAGACTACTCGGCGGTGTCGATCCACGGCGACCTGAAGCAGTTCGAGCGCGAGCGCAACCTCGAGTTCTTCCGCAACGGCTCGGCGCCCGTGCTCGTCGCGACCGCGGTCGGTGTTCTACGTGATCTGATCAGTTGGTGATCGATCGGTCCACACACACGCACGCACACTGATTGATCGGTGATCGATGGAGTTGACTTTGCACTGAGTAATGCTGACCCAATCGAACAGCCTGATTGTGTATGGATGATGTTTGGCCGATCACTCGGTCGGATTGATCACTGGTCACTTTGACGATCACTGATCACTCGCCCTAACTGATCGCCGTTCGCAGTGGTCGAGCACAGTTCGATTGCCCTAGCTGATTGATGTGTGTTTACCGATTCTGATGGAGATCACTGATCTGATCTTTCGTGTTTTGATTGTTTGGTTTCTAGATCAATCAATAACTGTCTCTCTCTCTATTGCTCAGGTGGCCGCTCGCGGCCTCGACATCCCCAACGTGAAGCACGTGATCAACTTCGATCTGCCGAGCGACATCGACGAGTACGTCCATCGGATCGGTCGCACCGGCCGCGTCGGCAACACCGGTTCGTGCTTGCGTGCGTGCGCACCTCCTAGCACGGCTTGCTCGCAGGTCTGGCGACGTCCTTCTTCAACGACAAGAACCGGAACGTGTCCAAGGACCTGGCCGAGATCATCGTCGAGGCCAACCAGGACCTGCCCGACTGGCTCGAGCGCCTCGCCAGCGAGACCGCCAGATTCGGAGGCTACAAGCGCGGCGGCGGCGGAGGGGGACGGCGGTACGTTGCTGCGCCCTGCCCCTCTATCCCCCCCCCCGCCCCCGAGAAGCGCCCCACCCACTCCACGACACCATCTCTCTTCTCTGCTGGACACCCCTCCCTTCTCACCCCCCCCCCCCCTTTCGCTTGCTAGCGCTTTCCCAGCGTTGAAGTTGATAACCAACGGTCTTCTCTATTCTCTTCAGCTCGGGTCCCGGTTTCGGCGGTCGCGACCACCGTCAGCAGTACAGCGGCGGGCGGTCGGGCGCCGGCGGCGGTGGCGGCTTCCAGCAACGCGGCCAGCCCGGTGGCGGCTTCGCGCCCGCCGGCGGGCCGCAGCCGATGGGCGGCGGCGCTTTCGGGGCGGCCGGCGGCGCCCGCGGCCCCGGCGGCAACGCCTCCAACCAGTGGTGGGGCGACTGAGCGAGCGCGTGTCGGGGACTTTCTACCCCTGGGTTGTGTGTTGCGGAAATGTAACGCGGTGATGTGCGCGACGCACGCGAGAAACGCGCCCCAATGTACGTATTAATGGAGGCACGTAGGCCGCTGTTAAAATACGTCAACAAAATATATTCTGAGGAGGACGACATGGAACTTGACTTTGCATACAAGGAGCGGCGGCGAGACCTCCTCCAGTACCGCTGTCTCTGCTGCGAGTCTGGAAACAGCGCCGTTGGCGCTGCTGGCTGCACTCGAAAGGCGATCTCTCTCGCCCACCCCGAAAACGACGCTGGTGGCTGTCGTCGTCACCCTTCGACCGTTCGACGGCCACAGTGCGAACTGCGAGCGGCGCCCCCTGGCACGTCCTTCGTGCAGCAGCTGCCCGCCCCGGTCGGCGCTGAAGAGGCAGGGCGCGCCCTCCGTCTACGGAGTCTATGGAGTCTGTGGAGCTCTCTCAATAAGGCCGAAAAGAGACAATTCCCGAAAGTGGAGAAGCACAGACAACTGCCACCCCAGTGCACGTACACTGTCCGGTCGCAGTCGGACGACCTGAACCGGCCTCACTACTGAGAACGGTTTCTGCTGCGTATCAGCGTCGCGCCTGCGCCGCCGTCGAAAATCCCATTGTAACTAGCCAGTTCAATTCAGGACACCGGACAGCTACAAAGTGCTCAGATATAGATAATATAGATACGTTATTGATAGATAGATACCAGCTACCGTTATAGATACCAGCTACTATACAGTTAGCCGCCGTTCATCCAACCTTGTTCCTTTTACGGCGGCCTACGCAAGGCAAGCACGCTGCCTCCATTCATACGCGCGCTTGGGATGTGTGCTGCGTAGATTGCAAGAGGCGATTAAACGCGTACATAGGCCAGGGGTAGAAAGTCCTATGAACCAGCGAGCGAGCAGCACGCCCGACGGCGGGCAAAATCTCTAGGCGTTTCTCCTACCCTTCCCCCCTCCCCCCGTTCGGTTTTCTTTCTGCCGCTGTCACCTATGTCCGCATCCGCGGCACCCACCCAAAGCAGCGAGAAGAGGAGCGCGCGGCGCGTTCCTCCAGGCTTGTCGTTGTCCTTTTTGTTCCTGTTGTCTTGTCCGTTTTTTCTACTCTCCAAGTGTCGGTCGGTCGACTACCGTTGTCGACGGATCGCTCTCTTTTTTTGCGCGCGCGAGCCGCCACGCGCGGCGACCGCGCGACTAGGCGTTCCACACCACCTCCCGTCGATTTCGTGGCGTTCTTTGTTCCGTTCTCTTTTTTTTTTGTCGCTCCCCGAATTTTCGCGAAATTTTTTCGTCTCTCGCTCTCGATGCGGACGGTGGACGCGCGTCGGCCGCGCGCGAACCTAGGCACGCAGCAGGTCTATAGGCGGAAAGGCAGGACGATAGATCTGCGCTGCGCTGTGTGTGACACGTACGTGACCTGACGAGGAGAAGAAAAGCCGCCATTCTGCCACCCCATCCATACGCGCGCGCGCGAAGTGATTCGTCGTGTCTCGTCGCGCGATTGATCGCGCGCTCGATGTGATCTCCGGCGCGTGCGTGCGCGCGACAGGCGGCGTGTCTCTCTCTCTCTGTTCGTGTCACTCTCATGCGCGCGTTGTGCGCGCGCGCGCGAGTACGTGCACGCGCGTGCGTGCGTGCGTGCGTGAATGGCGGTGCGGGCGAGCGTGTCTGTGTCCGGCGGCGAGACCGAGAGAAAAGTTGAAGGAAAAGGCCTGGTAAGGAGAGCCGAATGAACAGACGAAGGCGTTGGGAACTGGTAACGGACGAACATCTCGCTCTCCGACGCTACGGGCCCATTGTAAAACGACACCGATTGGACTCTAAATACAGGTCAAGGTATATCCAGTAGGGGCGAAGTGCCACTGGCAGTGCCACGAAAACGCAAACGGAATAGGACAACTCGCCGACGCCAACTCGCCGACGCCAACTCGCCGACGGATAACTCGCCGACGGGGACAACTCGCCGCTGCCATCTCGCCGCCGGGACAACTCGCCGCCGCCTGTCAGATTGCATCTCTGACAGTGCCAATGCATAGGCTTACCCGCATTCAAGCAGCAGTGAGGGGGGCGAGGGGGGGGGGGGGGTTGACTTGCTGTACGAGGGGCGGACAGACGCCCAGAAAGACGCGACGGACGCGGGGCTTTTCTTCTCCACGACAGCGGAGCGGCTGCTGGCAACAATCGCCTGCTCATCTTTGGCAGGGAGCGCACGTGCAGCTGCTCGTCCAGAGCCGCCAAGGGTTCGATGCTGTGGCGAACGCCGTCGGCTGGTTCGAGAAGCACTACATGGACATGCTGAACTGGCAGGGCAGCAGCTGGTACCCAACGCGCTTCTCTTCCCAGTGGTGGAACGTGCACGAGCGCAGGCCCAACAACCTCCACTGCATCAACAACTTCGCCGAGGCTGCCAACCGCAGCATTCAAGCCCGGATCGGCGAGAGAGAACAACCCCACCATTTGGCGCTTTATCGATGCTGTCAAGAAGATCCAGCGCAAAGGCGACTCCTACCTGAAGAAGCTCGTTGGCGGCCATAAGCCCACCAAGGAGATGCGCTAGTACCGGCGCGCCGACCAGTGCATCCACAAGCTGGTGACAGAATTTGAGGAACGCGCGCCCCACGACTTCTTAAGAGGCATCGTAAATACGTAAATAGGCATACGTAAATTGAGGTGCTGCGGAATGCATTTTCAATTGACGGCTTAACAAAAATAAAATTTGGTGTCGGCGAGTTGTCCTGGCGGCGAGTCGTCCGTCGGCGAGTTGGCATCGGCGAGACGGCAGCGGCGAGTCGGCGGCGGCGAGTTGGCTGTCGGCGAGTTGTCGCACACCCAAACGCAAATGCAATGCATCGCATATACTCTAGAGAACGCGACATGAAGGGTAGGAGCAATCGACCTAGTTGGAACAGCGCTTGCTATTATTGTTTGGTTGCTGCTGCTACATGAGCAGGTCGTAGAGCGCGTTGTCTTCCATCTCGAGGCTGTTGAGATCGTTCGCCGTGTAGAAAAGGCATGGCGGGTCCGTCGCCGCCGCCGCCGCTCTCGGTACGGCCAGCGCCACGCAACGCTCGTCTCTGGGCATTGGACAAGAATTCTGGGTTGTGTCGACTTCGTTTCAATGCATGGAATATAACTACACTCTGCATGTTGCGTATTTTTTGGGGATTGAGCTGTGCACGAGCTCGTCGCCCAAAAAGAAAATAACTGTTCGGTCAACAGTGAGTGCAGTTTTAACAAAAACATGACCAAGAGCACCTGCTTGGCCTTCCAGCAACCCTGCTTGCTACCTAGAATTTACAAGCCACCATGCCACCCGAACTGGAATTGCAAAAACTTTTGAACAATGTGCATGTACATTCTACTCTCAGCACCGATTCCTAATGAGTGCTTCGAATCGCGACATATGCTTGTGTATGCACCACCTGTGGCAGGTCCTGCAGCAGGAGATGGTCGTGTTAGCTGCGGCGCTGTCGCTTCTCAGCGAGCCATGACTGCGACGGAGCTTCTTCTGTGGGCGTCTCTTGAAGCTGACCCCCCGAGCGCCAGCCAAGCTGCTGCTCATCAGGCTCGCTGGGTGCAACTCTAATTCGGGGTAAATCTCAAGACTGCACCCTTCCATATACCGGGAGTATATATACCCCCCCACCCCCGACATTTTGGAAACTGTTGAAAAATGCAACAGGGTCCCCCGTCACTCCCATCCCCCGCTGCTAAAAGAAAACCAGTGATGCACACCGTACAACGCCGACAGCTATTCTACAGTAAATTTTGATAAAACAAATAGTCCGAATGTGTCAGGTAAACGCAAAATTTTCGCCTGCAACGCTCCTTTTGGTCCCGAAGCCTTGAAAATTCATACAAGAGTGGAAAATTGCCACTGTTAGTAGCCCTTCCGATAGCGCCCTACAGTTCCCTCGCCCTATTGCAGGAATTACAGATAGATGGTTGTGCGAGTTGGACGGACAGGGCAGTGCTCACCGCAAGCGACGCGACCATCCGCCGAGCAGCCGGTCAGCGCCCCGCCGGGACAGAAGATGTCGCTTGAGAAGCCGACTGAATTCGTGTGCATTGTACCTTCATTGTTGTACTCTCACTGTACCCGTTCGTCTTCGATTGTGAGCGCGATGCAGTGCCAGCCGACGGACGACGCACCGTGCTCGACTTCGCAGAAGGCGACCGCCAGCCGGTCGTCGGAGGGCGGTCCGCAGTCGTGGTCGGTCCACGTGCCAGCCGCTTCGAAGACGACGCACTCCTTGGAGTCGTTCGTCCAGGAGACGTTGAACGGCAGCGTCGACGTCGCCACCAGCACCGGCGGCCCCTGTTCTCGCTCGTACTCGAGCAGTGACCCGTTGCTGCCCGCCACCTTACGCAGACCCACGAACGAGTAGGCGATCGTTTGCGTCAACCACGCTCGAAAGATCTGTTGAGAAAAGGGTACAGGTGTACGGGTGATCGCCAACCAATCCATGGCCAGGGTCAGGCTTGGGTGAAAAAAAAGAATTTGCATTTCTTTTTAAATAAAATTTTTTTAAAGTTTTTATTATATGTTTCCGGAGACCGTTTTAGACGTCAAATCAATGTTGCAGAAGGTGTTCTAAGCTTAGTAGAGTGTCAATAGCAGCGAACTAAGACATTAAAAGCCGTTTGAAGTGCATTTTAATCAACTTTTTACTTCTGATAGTTTTTTTTTAATTGGGTCGGACTATGACTATTATGACTATCCAGACTTGGTTTGACAGCCTTCAAAACATCTCCAATAGTGCAAATTATGGTTATTTAGCTCATCCAGGCTGCTACTAAGTAGGCATACAGGGTTTAAACACACTAAAACCGTCGTTTTGCCTGTTTTTTAGCACTTGACAGAGTTGTTCAGAAGTAATGGCAGCCACTCTGTGATCATCCAGTAGACACAGACCACCCTATACAATGTAGTCACTTTGGATCAGCCAGTCTGCGTTGTTCCACTCGTAGTATACACATCCATGGTATTTATGGTATTCATTATGTACAAAGTGATAAACTCTTCACCCTTGTTCTACTGCGTATGCGGTGTGGTGTTGGTTGAGAAACCCACTTCAATTCAATTCAATTCACTTTTTGGACGATTTTGATAAAGTTTTTTTTAAAATTAAACTTTAGAAAAAATTCCAGTGTTTTTTTTTCAATTTGTCAAAAGCCTGGCCAGGATCGCCCACCGGATTCTGTTCTATGTAATCGGCCATGAGGGGGTCGACGGGCGCGACCAGTCGTCCCCAGAGCTGGCCGGGGCGCCAGGACGACGCGACGGCGCGGCAGGAAGCTCGAGCGCCCTGGTAGTCAAACGGGTTCGCTTTTATGGCGTCCGCGTGACGAGCGCTCGACAAGAGCGTCACGGCCCGTCCGGCCGCTAGCTTGCGGAGGCCCGGGGGCGTGCACGCTGAGAACGCCACGCCATGATCGTCGTCGGGAGGACATGTGCAAGGGGGGGGGGGCGGCGGCGCGCGCTCACAGCCTCCAGTGACTCCCGTTGCGCCGGTGCTCATCACCTCGGACGGGTGCTGGGTCAGCGTGAGCAGGACGCCAGTGTCGGTGCCGAAGAGCGTGCAGCCGGTGCGGTTCCAGCCCAGCTGCGAGTACCACTTCCAGACGACGCAGTCCCCGTGCGCTCGACACTCGGCGCAGCAAGCCTCGGCCGAGATCGCCGGCTCGCCGGCGGATTTCAACTTGCGCAGACTGTACTCGGCGCCGAGCGGCGCGACGGAATAGAGGAAGCCGTTCAACTGGTCGCAACCTATGGCTGAAACGAATCTTGACGACGCTACCTTCGGAAAACCCTCGACTTGGTGTCTCCCCTCCCTCCAACAGCTTACCCCCCGTTTTGGTTCTCTAATGTGAAGCAATGTGCTCTAAGTCTAATCTGTAATGGTGGCCCCAGTAAGAGTGAAAGTATACATTGTGGTGTCCTGGGAGATATAGCACTGTTAAAGGATTTGTGATAAATCTGTTCCGGTTCTACAACAGAAAGGTAAACCGTTTTGGAGCAGCAGAACTGCGGCGATAAATTCAGCAACTGCCATGGTAAGCCGTTCTCGCTACAACACAAAGTCGCTTTACTTGATTTTTGTTACAAATGAGCGACAACCCACGTTACTACCATAAGTGTACTTATGATAGTCTCGTCTGTCAAGCAGTGGTGTGATAGGTATGACGTTAATGCCAATTCCCAAATCGTGCAGCCAGGCAACCGTTGTCCATTGGCGCGATGCACACATTCGACATTGATTGCAGATTGAAACGCACAGGCCTACAAGATTCGAACTGATGACGGTGTGTAACGGAATCGAATGTTTCATTGTCCTGAAACCATAGCGCGATTGATCGTCTGATCACGATCAACGTCCAAAGCAGCCAATAGAAAAAGCCACTGCTTTCGAAGAAGACCTTGTATAGCTTAAAATTAAAAAATTGTACTTTCCAAATGGGCACGGAAGGAAAGGAGCATGGCACATTTTTCATCAAGCGAATCGCTGCGTCGCTCGAAAAGCAGCGAGAATTATTATTGTTGTTGGATTAATGGCAACGCTAGGAGGCCGTCGTCAATGCCCCATATATATATATGTAGCATATAGCATACATACCCATCTCCATGACGTCCTCCTGTCTTGAGGAGGCAAGCCATGAAGGCGGCCACATTCGGAACCAATCTGGCATCTGCAACGGGCAGCGAGAGCACGGGAAAATCCATTGACAGGGAAATAAATCCTCGTCAGTGGATCCATCTGTTTTAGAACAAATCCGCGCGCGCAAGAAACCGACTGGAAAACCGCTCGATTTCTTGCGCACAGAAACCGTCCTAAACATTGAACGTCTGTCGAACGAAACGTCTGAGCTAGAAAGTCAAGAAACCGAAAATATCGCGCGAATGGTCTACTGTAGGGTACGGTATGCCTCTCTACGTACATACGATCGGTCGCCTCGTCTACCTATACATACTGTGCGGTAGACAGTGATCGCGTGTCGCTCCCTCGCAAAACGCAAGCAGACTGAAAGACAGAATCGTCGCCTACGGCAAGGCGCTGCGAATGTCCCTTACAGTACAGTGCCACACATACACACACCATTCACGCATCTGATCGCTTGCGCACCCCGCAATCACTTTTCCCGAGTTACCGTAATACTCGTTCTAACTCGACAATTTCTTTTCAGATTTCAGCGCTAGTTCTTCCTGCTGCATCTCTTCGACGCCGGCCAACCAGTACGTCAGACAGTGTCGGCCGTCCTAAAAAGGTGAGAAACTTCACAATTTCAAAACTAAGTTTTAAAACAAACAAACTGCAGGTCAGTACACATCGCCGTTCTTATAACCCGCCAAGCGCTTACATTGCATAGGTACATCACAAAATAGCAAATTCCCCTGACTAGCAGGAATCGATCGTGGCGTCGACGAGACAATGAGAAGGGTCGGTAACGCGTCAGCGTACAACTCTAATATTATCAATTCTCAATGCGTTTTTAATTTTCTATGCTATAACTTTTTATTCCATATGGCTTTGGCGTAAGTGCACATACTTCCTCTCTTCGACTATCCATCTTTCTTTCTTATTATATTATAGATATACTTTTTTTCTCTTTTTTTTTTTTTCTCCCCGTTTTTTGCCCCCCCCCACTCCGCCTCCTCTAAACACTATTCCATACATTTTATTTCATATATTTTCATCTTTCTTCCTCCTATTTACTCATTTTAATTACTATTATTTTCTTTAACCCACTTTTTTTTTCCATATCTTTTACTACACCCCTCTCTTAAAGATATCCCTCACTATTTTTTTTTCTCAACACAAGACCACACACATACCCCCCCTCATAAAAAATGTTTTACACACAATATAAAATAATCCTTTCTATTATTTTCATTCAACACGACCACATACATTCTCTATAATAATATATATTATGTTCCTCAAAAAAAACCCGTCACTATTATTTTTTTACACTCACAATATACACACGACACACACAAACTCAACTTATTAATTCCATAAAAAAAAACATACTTATTTACCATACTACTTCTATACCTAGCACATCATTTTTTTTCTTTTTTCTTTCTTTACTTTTTTTCTTCTATATTATTTTTACCATTACTCTTTATTTCGCGTGCTCTCGTTATCACCTCACCATTTCGTTTTTCTCCCCCTCCTATAATTACACAACCCTCCATATCAAAACACAAATACTAAATTCAATCAAAAAATAAATATCTACACTCTATTTTAATCCATTTAAAAGAATTATAACATATACCCCACTATTTCCTTTCATTACTCACTCAAATCCCTAGTCCAAGGACCGTGCCGGTAGTCGAACCACCGACGACAAGCGAGCCGATTCGACGCCCTACCACTGAGCTATGGTACTGCGTTCTGTTCCAATCAAACGCCCACTTTAAGTTGGACCGTGCCCCTTTCCTCCAGTCGAAAGGCCGGCCAGTGGACCAGCTTCTCGGCGCTGACGACGCTCAGCTGGCAGCGCTGAGCCTCGCCGCTCTGCTCCAGCTCGCCCGCGATGTTCACCTTATAAATTTACGCAAAAAAATGAAAACTTCAACAATTCTAAAACGCAACTGCGCAACGCAACGCACAGTCTTGCCAAAGATGCAGTAGCGAGGAGAGGAGACGCCGACGACGCCGGCGGCCACAGGGCCGCTGTGGACGCCGATGCGGATCTTCAGAGGACAGTCGGAAATGCCCGTGTCTTGGTGTGCCTTGACAATCTGAAAAAAAGTTTTTTGCGATATAATACAATATTTTGGTGCGTTTCCCCTCACGTTCAACATCTCTAGCGCCAACAGCGATATGCGGCGCACGTGGTCGGACTCGGTGTGCTTGGGCGCACCCGAGATGACGACGAGCGCGTCGCCAATCGTCTCAGCCTATTTGCGTGATTATCGAGATTACTGTCCTTAGAAATGTCAACGAACTGTCAGTATCAGTAAGCGTTCAGTACACTAAGTATAATCCAACATTAGAATCCCGGCTACAGTAGTAGTCTCTGCAGTATTCTGTCTGTCTGCTGACTTTGAAACTTTGAAAAAAAACGTTTGCTCACTTCTATCGCTTAGATGTGCTAAACTTTTGAGAAAATTTTTGAGGGGGTGGGGTGGAAAAATTATTGGGGGAAGGTGGAAAAGAATTCTTGCGTACTCGTGCTGTGTAACTCGGCCTAATCGACGCCAACGAGCGAAGGGATTGTCAGAAGGCGTTTTTGAATCAAGCTGAATTTCCGACCGCAAGGGGTGCGTCACTGTCGTGAGAGCACGTTGCTCGGTCAAAGTGGGAACGCAAACCCAGTCGTTTTACTGTAACGTGACACGGTTGGTTAGCCGAACGACTCTATTGACGTCAAGAACGAACGTTGTCCTGTAAGAAGGAGTCATCTCGCTATCGCTCGTACTCAAGCGGGTTTACACATTCGTGCGTGCGCGCAAGGCGGCAGCGCCTCCACTCAGGGGTTGTGTTCCTTTCCGAAAAAGAGCAAATGGCAGCTCGCCAGCTGTTTCTGTTAGCGGTGGCGTTGCTGCTGGATCACGCAAGCGACGCTTGCCGCCGACCCGATCTCCAAAGGAGTCGGCACTGCTAATGGCATCCAGGAAGCATACCTGTAACCGGGAATTGGATCTGGGGAGAGGGTTGGGGCACTTTCTGGGGGGGGGGGGGGGTGTGGTGGGTGTGGTGAAAATCTGGAGAAGGGGGGGGGGGGTCTGGGAAGGAAAAAAATAGGCACTTTTGGTTGATTTTTGGTCAAACAGACACTGTAAAAACCCTAAAATAGGTACTTTTTAGTCAAAATGCACTGTAAATAACCCTATATGTACTTTTTAGTCGATTTTTGCTCAAAAGCACTGTCCAAAACAGATTACAATTTACAGTTTCAAATGTCTGGGGGGAGGGTTGGGGGGTGTGGGTAGGGTCAAAACCAGCAAGTGGGGGAGGGAAAACCCTCCAACCCCCCCCCAGTTACAGGTATGCCAGGAAGTCTACAACGTCCAGTCCCTGGCGAAGCGCAGAAAATTCCATTAAAAGGCAACAAAGTGCTTATTGGATCGAGCTTGTTTTGCATCACTATAGAGGTTTTCTTCATTGTGAATTCTCAGTAATATGACGATATGACATGATTTATGATAATATTGATACTGTACCACTTCTGGAGCACTTTTGTAGCAGGTGTCCTGGTGCGTTTAGTACATGAAATGCGAGGGTGCGATACGGTTTGTATACCTGGGACAGGTTGACAATTTCGATTTCCTGAGAAACGGTTATACACCCTTTCCCATAATTGCATACCTACTTTTGATTTTACGGTAGGTGCGTGCCGCAGCCTGCAGCTGTGCGCGCGCCACCTTGTAGACGCCCAACTCTTCGATGGCCAAGTCGAACGCGGTGAAGAGCTTGTTTAGAAGATTGATGATGCGCAGGGGCGTGCTCTTGGAGCAGAGCAGCGTGAAGTTGACCAAGTCGCTCTGCAGCACCGTGCAGTCCAGAAACAGCTTGGGCGCCACGGACTTTCCCTCTTTGAGCGACGCCAGGACGGAACTGAAATCGCGTCGTAAAAAATTTGAATTTTCCGCATACAGTACACCTAGGCAGGAGCTGCGCCAAGAGATGGTCGGTCTTGGCGGTGGTTTGGTTCAGTTCGTTGGTTCGCTTGGTGACGAGCGTTTCGAGTTCGTTGGCGTACGAATCCATCATGCGGATGAGGTGATCGATGAGATTCTCGGACGAATTCGCTTTAGAGCTGCCGAAAGGAATCAATTAAAATTCTAGGAGGCGATCGCTTGCCTCTTTCGGGAAACGCAAACCTGGCTGGCAGCGCTTTCATGACGATCGCTTTCGCGGCTTCCAGTGCGGGACGTTTCTCAGGCCGCTCGTTCCACATCTCCCGGATTAGCTGATGCGTTTCCAGGCCGTAAGAAAGCTTAAATGGCAGGATGGGTCTGAGATCTTCTCCGCCATCGATTATTCCGCGAAGCAGTGCTAAAGCAATTGTTGCTGTTGGTTCAAGGATTTTCTCATTACCTAGTGCGAACTGTACCTTCCCCAGTCAAGAAAGACTCGTCCACTGGGGGAAGTCCAAAGAGCAGCTGGTAGAGAATGAGTCCCAAACCGTACATGTCAGCTTTGACCAGATCCACGTTGGGTATTTCGGTGTCCTTCTCAGAAGTGTCATCTGAATCCGAAGACGCTGTGCCAAACCAGTTGAATCCACTAGACTCGTAGACCAGCTGGCGCTGGCGCAACGACTCGGGCGCTAGTTGGACCAGGTCTAAAATGAAACGCACCAAAATATTGCCAACTAATAGATTGCGCAAAGGCGGTACGCGGAATCGATTCCGTCCGGCACCGGCCGACGTTGCCCTTCTTGATCGCGTCGTGCAGCACGGGACCTAGACCGAAGTTGGACAGTTTCACGATCCACTGACTCTCGACGAGGCAGGTCAGTGACGACAGGGCGCCGTGAAAGCCAATCGGAGACTCGTGCAGAAACTTGAGACCCTGGAGCGATTGTGCGAGTTCGCGTGTGCCCGTTGTTGATGGTTGAAGAAATTTGGGTATGCACCTGGAAAATGTCGTGCACAAAGGAGCGCTTGAACGTGTCGTTCAGAGTGATTGTTGAGTGGAACAAAGTAGCCTGGAATTTTAGGATTAAAATTCCAACGCGTGCACCTGCCAATGCGTGTGTATCTTTACGTGAAGCGTGCTGCGCGACTCCAGCTTCCACAGCGTCATAAACGACTGATCGGATCCCGTGAAACATAGTCCAATGAACGAGTTCAAGTTGTCGTGCTTCACACGATGGATCTACAAAACGTACAAACATTGTAAAGTCATTTACGCAAACGCACGCACGCACGCACGCACGCACGCACGCACGCACGCACGCACGCACGCACGCACGCACGCACGCACGCACGCACGCACGCACGCACGCACGCACGCACGCACGCACGCACGCACGCACGCACGCACGCACGCACGCACGCACGCACGCACGCACGCACGCACGCACGCACGCGAGCACGCACGCACTCACGCGAGCACGCACGCACGCACGCACGCACGCACGCACGCACGCACGCACGCACTCACGCGAGCACGCACGCACGCACCTGACAGAGGCGATCGAGTTGCTCTTTCTCAAAGAGAATGAAGTGCTTGACTCGATTGTAGACCATGACTCTGGCGGTCCATTGGCCGACGTTGGCTACCAGACCGAATCTTGCCGCCGCCGCTCTTTTCTTTGGGGACGCGCTGCTCGTCAGACTGCCATGACCCACTGACCGGCCGTCAGAGGCGGCGAGACTGACGCACGTGCTGCTGACCCGGCCCACGTCCGTAGTGGCTCGCCGCGTGTTGAGCTTCTGACGTGAAGAACATGACCTCGGCATCTGACACGAAAGGCGTGTGAACTCACGGTTGGTGCCGCTGGTGGTGCAGGTGTTGGCTCGGCGGCCTCTGGAGGCCAGACCACCTCTTCAGGCTTGATGGCCCACCGCATGCGCAGGTAGAGCCGATTCTTTTTGACCGTGCTCGCCAACGCGCAACTGCCGACCACGAAAATGATCAGCAAAGCGCCCGAGGTGATGCTGATGACCTGCTGACTGCGCACGTCGCACACTTCCTCCAAGAAGCCGCAATTCGGCCTGTCCTTGGGCAGTCTGCCCTCGTCGAACGGCCAGAAGTCGGTGGAGAGCATGGTGATTTTCTATTGATGGAAAAGTGGACGTTATGGCTGAGGCTGAGGCGGTGCGTGCGCGCTTGTCGGTGCGTGCGTGCGTGCGTGCGTGCGTGCGTGCGTGCGTGCGTGCGTGCGTGCGTGCGTGCGTGCGTGCGTGCGTGCGTGCGTGCGTGCGTGCGTGCGTGCGTGCGTGCGTGCGTGCGTGCGTGCGTGCGTGCGTGCGTGTCGGTGCGTGCGTGCGTGCTTGGTACGTACGTAAGTCTCAGGGCGCGTCGTGACGTCGAACGTGATATGGGCGATCTCCAGATCGGTGACCTCGTCCAAGTCCCTCTTATCGGCGCTCGAGAAGAAACGAACCGTGTAGCTACTCTTGCGATCTCCAAATTCGTCCAGGTGGAATGGCTCGTGGTGAAATCCTGTAAATAAATACATTCGTTTCGTGCACAGCTATAGCTGGCAGCAGCGCATCATTGATGACATTTAGCAAGCACGATGCACACCGCACAATGAAAAGCTGACCAGCTGCGACTTTTGCTTGAAGGGTTAGAGCCGCAGAATTTGGCAGAATTTACTCTCGGCCTTGTTTGACAGCTTACTTACGAGTGCCGAATGCGCTTTCGGCAATTGAATTCCTAGCCTTATCTCTTTTGCCAAACATCAACCCTTATTGTTGCTTTCTCAATTTTGCTGTCTCCATAACCTTGAGCGGCAACTTGCCGAAAACCGGGACAGCTTACCCACGAACTCGTGGTCGAGTATCAGCTCGTGAATCCGCCTGCCGTCGAGCACGGCGGCGACTGCGCCGCCGCCGTCGTCGTCGTCGTGTGGCCGCGTGGAGTCGAGACCGTGTCGGGGGTCGATGGTCGAGTTCAACGCCGTCAGCAGCGCCACCGTCGCGTCGTGCACCGCCGACAGCAGCGCGTTGTCCTCAAAGACACCCGAAGGAGTGATTCACATGTAAAGCCTACTCCCGGGAAGTACGGAAGGTGTGGGGGGGGGGAGGGTGCAGAGCGCGAGTGTACAGCGCACTGGCAGGCGTGGTCGGCGGTTCTGAGAACCACTGAGATCTATGTATGTAGATGGAAAGGAATTCACGCTTCATTCGTTGCCTGGGCGACGCTTCGACCATTTTTGGAACTTGTCAGTGGGGTGGCGCCCAACTTTTCAAGCTTTTCGAGCTGCACGAAAACGGCGATGTCATACTGGTGCGCACAATCCTTCTGCGTTCTGCTGCGTTCTGCTGCGTTCTGCTGGCGTTGGCGTGTGTTGAAAATGTCTAAATTAAATTTTCCCTGTGGCGAGGTAGAAGTTCGAAGCAAGTCCTGTCATGACAAGGACAGAAAGTCATGACATGACCGTGTAAATACATGTTTAGCCCGAGGCACTGTACTTCTCAGGCTGCGGACCATGCTGGTACATATGCGCATCGTACACTTGGCTAACGTACCTTCTCATTGCTATGGTTGAACGTTCCTTGCGGGTCGCCCGGCCCGAATCCCTGCAGGTCAACCTAGAACGCACCATAGAACGCATCCAACAATCGTTGTTCTGGCACACTCACAATTATGACGTCTTCAAAGAGACGTTTGATCCTCAGGCGCTCTTTTGGTTCTTTGTTGACGTCGTCCCAGGGCATACGATTGTTGTTGGGCAGACTGCGGCTGAGTACGATCGCGTACCCGGGCGGGGAGAAGCCCAGTCTGGCCAGAGCGTCCAGTGTGGGCACCGAGTCGGGAAAGTCCGACCCGACCAGCACGACGACGACTGAACAAGGGTCGTGTGCTGGTCAGGCTTGGGTAAAAAAAGTTTTCATTTTTTTTTAATTGAAAATTTTTTTTTAACTTTTTTTATTAAATGTTTACAGAGACCGTTTTGAACGATGAATCAATGTTGCAGAAGGTGTTTTATGCTTAGTAGAGTGTCAATGACAGCTAACTAAGGCATTAAAAGCCTTTTGAAGTGCACTTTAGTCAACTTTTTGCTACTGACAGTTTTTTCTATTGAGTCGGACTACGACTAGGACTATCGAGACTTGGTTAGACAGCGTCTGGAACACCTCAAATAGTGCTAATTACGGTTATTTAGTTTATCCGGGCTGCTACTAATCCAGGTATATAAAGTTTAAACGCACTAAGACTATCGTTTTTTTCCTCTTTTAAAGCAATTCTTGGACAAATTTGACAAAGTTTTTTTACTTAAAAAAAATCCAGTTTTTTAGCTTTTAAAAAAATGTTTTTTTTTTATTTTGCCCAAGCCTGGTGGTGGCAACTACAGTACAACCCAAGATTCCTGCCACAAAATGTTTTAGCTATTGTCATAGCTGAACGCGTGTGCTGAACGTCTGACAAATTGTGATTGGTTATTATGCAACTCATCGTGAAAACAAACTTTAGGTTCGTTCAGAATTCTTACCGTTGGCTGGTTACATGAAACTCACTTCTGCAGTGGGACTGAATTTGCACGACTTCTTCTCGTTGGACAATCAGTTCAGTGTCATTCCACACGCCATCGGGCAGGACTATTTCGTGCGACACTTGGCCCTTTCCGGTGCGTCGCAGTGTCACTCTTACGGAAGTTGCGAAGCCTTTGGAGACGTGAAATGTGGACGAGATGGTGCAGACCTGCGAAGAATGAGCCATTATGCACTGTATCCCGACGGATCTATCTTCGGCGCACTATCCCGATCAATGTATCTATCTATCTGTCTTTGGCGGGAAAACCTGCCCAGTGTTTTTCAAGCATTCAAAGTTAATCAAACGCAAAACTTACCGTTTTCCAATCGAATTGGGAGAGTAGAGTGACGAGCGCCTGGCCGGCGGCCTTGGTTTCAAAGACGGCGGCCAGCGAGAGCGTGGGAAAGGCGGCGCGGTCCTTGATTGGTCGATCGGGAGCCACCAATGAGAACATGGGCACGTTCCAGCGAGTTGACAAGCGAGCCAGCGCATCGATCGCTGTAACGTGCGTGCGTGCGTGCGTGCGTGCGCGCGCGCGCGCGCGCGTACACGTCAGACCAGTGCACTGCCCACCTTCTCCGCAGTGGGGACCGATAATTCCATGTAGAACGTGGTCGAGATGCAGCTCGACCATGCGCTCGACCAGACGAAAGTCCGAGCAGAGGTCCACACGCGAGCCGATGAAATGAAACCTCAAGCAAGTCGAGCGTGGCCATTCTTGAGAACAGCAAGGCATTGACTCCCACGAGAAATGTTCGCTTGCTGGGAGTGTACTCCACCCAGCTCCCCCCCCAGACCTGCTCAGGGACACATGCAAGGTACGGTATTTTTGCTCTAACTACTACCTCGTCCGAACCGAGTTCCGATTACAGCAGGGTGTCATTTGCGGTCCAACCAAACAAGCACTCACTGCAGATCGACCGCGGCAAAGTTCTCGTGCTGGACGAAGCGCCTCTCCACCAAGTCCATCGTCTTCCGCATCTCGGTGACCGTTGCGTCATTCGTCTCGTTCAGCTGTGAGAAGCGCGCCGTTTCAAACGCTCCGTTAAGAGAATCCGTTAAGTCCGTTTGTGTGCTTTGGACTAGGCCCGAAATGGATAGCGGAGTCGAATGCGAACATGTGCTTCATCTGCTAACCTAGCATATTTTGGGCGGATTTCATTTTTTTTAGTTTACTGTACTTCGACAGACGTAATTCAGTGAATCTTGGAGCTTTTAGACCCTTTTCAAGTTCATTTTTGTTCATCTTGATCAGATCATCTTTGATCCAATTGACAAATGAGCTCATTACACGAGAATTATCAGCAAATTGAAAACAGCAGAAACGTCCAGTAGTGGAGTTTCGAAAATGAAATCTATGGCGCATCTTTCTTTGAAACAGCGCGCGTGGTACGGATGTGAAATTGCGAAGTTCAGAGTGACGTTGCGTTGCGAATGACAGGACGCCAGATGCACAACCAACAGTAATAGCCAACAGTAACGACAAGCTTGGCCATACGCGTTTGAGCTGGCCATATGACGTGTTGTCGCGTGGTGGCAAAAGTGTGAATTGTGAAATCCGTAGCTGGTGTGGCTTTGAAATGAGAAAAGTACCCACTGTCGGATGGCTGCGCGTTTGGCATCTCAGATTAAGACGCAGGGTGTCACGCGTGCGAAGCCCGTTAAACAATATTAATTGAGTAAAATGTGGGGCTTCCGCATATTGCGTTGCGAGCAAAGGTTGCGGATATTTCTAGCGAATATTTCAGCGTCGATATATGATCGAGAGCAGATGACGACCACTTCAGAACTCTGTTCGCAACATGTTTTCGTCGGACGACAAATACATCGGACAATACTTTTGTTGACTGGCAAGCAGAACTGGGCTGTCATCAGACAGTCTCTCGTGAAGTGAACCAATGTAAAAAAACATCAATCAATGATTCGAAACAGAATTCAAACATAGAAATAGCAGTGAACTTGTGAATAGCAGTGAAATTGCACGACAAAATGTGTGCGCAGCATGAATGCTCACCCCTTTTTACGGCGCCCTTTTTTTCGTCACGCGTCAGCGCGGCGAGTTCATACGCGGACGGAAAAATTCGTAACGGTTTGTTCGTCTGTGCGTTAGCCATCCATTACCGGTGGGTTCTCCTCTTGACCGATCAGGCTGCAATTTTTTGGAGCATTCTCAAGACCAATCTGCAATGTGTACGCGTAGGCAACCAGAGGGTGAAAACGGAGACCGTACGCGCACAGCGCGTTTCAATACATCGCGTAGAAACCCAAATTTTTTTTTTTCACCCTCAACCCCATTTTTTTTCCAAATTCTAACAACTAAAAAAAATAAATCAACAAAAAATTTAAAAAAATAAGAGAACAAATTAAAATAATATATATTATATTAAAAGGAGATAATACACCTTTTTTAGATTTTAAAAAATTAGAAGAAAAGTTAAATATTTTTGGGTCAGGGAGCAAAATTTCTGGGTCAGAATCTGGGAAAACGCATGGTTAAGGATAGGACCCAGACGCATTTGGGCGCAACATTTTTCCGTAAAAGAAGTTATCAATGTCTTTATCAAAACAGATTATTTCAATAGCTTACTCAGGTTGGTTGAGTTTTTCGCTATTGTGATGTTCTGTGTTGATTTACTGTTGACTTCTCTACATTGCAGGTACAGGTGAATGGAATCAAACGAAACGAATCAGGCCATCAAAATGAAGTGCTTTTAAAGCGAGCATGTTAGGAGTGCCAATGCCTTTTTTAGGAGTGCGTTCTACTTTTAGTTTTAGGAGCGTCGACGCGTCCTATACCATGTTTGCACAGTTCCATCCGAAGATAAGAGGTTAGAAAACCTTCTGAAAGTTGCGGATTCGCTCGCACACGCATAGACCTATTTTGAGCGAGAATTTCACTGCCATGTCCGTCGAGACTGCTTCAAGCAGCGACGGGGCTGACGAAGGTGTCGATGAGGATTCGTCCACTTGCCTGGCATCGAACGCGCGATCCAGAAATTCTATTTATTCCATCTACGAGCAATTGAGCCAGCCAATTGTACAATCATGAACGCGCCACCCTGGATCTACGACTCGTACGAGCCATACCTTCTTCCCGGCTGGGGAATACCAGCAAGGCTGAGCATACATGTAACCGGGTTTTTGAAGTGGGGGGGGGGTCGGAGACCATTCTGGGGGGGGGGGGTGTGGGGGGGGGGGGTAAGCAGATTTGAAGAGGGAGGGGGGTGTCAGAGGGTAAAAAAGAGTACCTAAATAGGGTCTAAATAGGCACTTTTTGGTCAAAAAAGGGTAAATAAGGCTATAAATAGCGTTATTTAGCTGTTTTAGGGTAAAAAAAACACTGAAAAAGATGAAAAATACACTACTTTGTACAATTGTAGACAAGTTGGAAAACTTCAGGAAAATTCTGAGGGGGGGTCTGGGGGGGTCTGGGTAGGGGTAAAATTCTGGCTGGGGGTGGGTAACCCCCCCCCCCCCCCACCCCCCAGTTACATGTATGAGGCTGAGCAATACCATTCATCCAATTCCTGCCAAGTCGCGGCGCTGGTTTACCACAGCAGCTTCGCCCTCAATAGCCTCGTCGTCCGACTATGCAGAGATTCCGACACCAATCGCTGGTGGTACTACTTCTATGAGGTGACTCATGCATGAGCAAGTCGCCAGCGAACGGCTGCACCAGAGTTGGGACCAGCGCTAGTTTCTCCGTCTCCAAGCGGCTTGTACGGTGCGTTGCTTGTTCCGGAATACTACGACGGGGTGCTCGGTCGTCATCATCATTGGAAAGCGCAAACGCTTTTGCAGCATTGACGCGTGGACTCAAGCACTCAAGCGTTCAAGTAACAAGCAACGGTTTACACGGAGCCACGCCGCCCGCTTCGGGGAGGGCGCTGGTTTCGAGCGATGGCCCGCCTTCCGGCTCGCGACGCTGCCAGGGAGCTAGAGATAGAGAATCTGAATTTTTGAGCAATTTTGGTGAGTATCAAATCAAATATCTGTTCTGAACTCGGTCAAGAAGAAAGTCGCCGACCAATTGTAGCGGTCACGGTCGCCGACCGACTTAGCGGACTGCCGGTGCTGCAGCAGCGCATTCTGGCGAGACGGATGAACGACATGCTGGATGCAGCGGTCGTCAAGCAGTGGCTGTAGATTCGAACGCGATGACACGTATTGACCCTGCATGCACTCCGGCAAAACGACTCCTCATTCGACCTCGTCCTCCTCCCTCACGCCACCGCTCTCTATCGTTACGCTACTGCCCGTGCCAATTCAATGCTGGTCCGCCTACAGCTCGGTACCAGAGATTTAGGTGGCAGCGTCAGCGTCAGGTCCTTTCCTTCGATACTAGGGCTGTGGAAAACACTTTTTAGTAAAGTTTTAAATGAAAGAAAAACTTTCATTTACAAAAAATATTTATTTAAAAAAATTAAGTAAGCGTCTTTTCAAGTGGTTTTATGGTGGCCTCAGCATAATATTCACTGTTTTCTTTTCAACGTAACATAGAGGCATACGCTACTGTAGATTAGGTGACGAGGCGACGGGGCACGAAGCACACTGAAAGCATAGGAATCTATGTGAAATTGGACTCTACGCTTTCATTCTAATACGGTATGGGGAATTGGGAGTGACTCTTTCTTGTTGAAACTGAAACTGAACCGGCGACTCCACGCCCAAAGTAGCCAATTGTCGAAAGTGATGCTATGCGACATTTCACTGCAGCTGTATTGCCTTAAAAATAGCGATACAGCGAACGAAATGCTGGCCTTTGTACATATCGCTATAAATGACGGACGATACGCATTTCAACACGTACTGGCTTGAACAATTTCGAGAAAGCAAAGCGAAGCAGTTACATATTTTTTTCAGTTTTCTGCACGTCCTAGTTTAGTGCCATTGTTTGTCTGACGCCATTGATGCACTCACAGAACTTTGCGGGTGTAGCAGCCAATTACAGAACCATTAGTGATGCGCACCCAGCCGCAATTGTGCTCAGTACAGACGCCACTAGGCACACTGCATGCCGGTTTCTGTGGAGAGTCTGGAACCGTTCTTGCAGCCGTAAACACAGAAGCAAAAACACCAGGAT
This sequence comes from Paralinhomoeus sp. GSCO2_6, assembly GCA_030248085.1. Taxonomy (NCBI): domain Eukaryota; kingdom Metazoa; phylum Nematoda; class Chromadorea; order Monhysterida; family Linhomoeidae; genus Paralinhomoeus; species Paralinhomoeus sp. GSCO2_6. The sequence goes on from JASAMY010002658.1 coordinate 79,422, forward strand.
TAAAGACGTCCACCCACTGGCGACAGTGAGTATTTGCACTGAAAAGTACGCAGCAGCAGAACAGCTGCCGACAGAACGGGTATTCGCTCCGGGAAACGAACCTTCGACAAGATTTCCAGCTCGTTTTTGCAAGGATTGCTGTAGAAGTGTGGCGAATTGCAGCAGGCAGCAGAGTTGGGCGCAGAAAGCGAGTTCGGTTGTCGCGCAGAGCAGAAACATCGCCGACGCGATCCACGTTAGAAAGCCCTGATAGCGGAGCAGCCACTGCGCCGTCGTCGGCTCTCTACGCAAATTCAACGAGTACACAACCGTGTCGCCTTCTGAAAGCCAGCCGCTGCGCAGCCGACCACCGAACACAAAGCAACCTCAGGGCAGCGAATTGCCAAACCAGTGCGAAGAATGGCGTCGTCCGCTCGTCCTGCCTCCATCGTCCATTGGCCAAACTTGATCTTGCGCTGCCTTGCGCTGCGCTGGGATTAGGCATACAATCTCGCTGCCTCGCCAGTCATTGCAAACCGGTACCCATACCAGGTTAAACTCTGCGAATTCACCGACGAAGTCGCCGAAGAAATGGTCGGCTCTGTAGAGGAGGCCGTCGACGGCGGTGTCAAACTGGACGGGGCACGTTTGGAATGGCGAACCCGTCGACAGCTGACAGTGTACGGAGATGTCGACGAAGGCGGTAAAGAAGCACTCACGGCCGACAGCCATCGTTACCCAGTCAATCTTGTATGTCGACCATCTGAGGCGCTGCGCTACTGCATGGGAAGAACCATCATGCTCGTGATTGCGGAAAGGTCAGACCTACCCGTTTCGCACTGAAGGCAGCTCAGGAAGCCATAGAATGGGTACTTGACCAGCTCTTAGGTCGTACAAGACAAAGAATGGGATGCTCACATGTGCCTTAGAAGCCATGCTTAGGATGCGTTCATCGTCGAATCTCTACAGAAGACAGTTGGTACATTATAGCTCTAGCAACACGCGCGCGCGCGCGCGCGCGCGCACGCACGCACGCAGCGACACACCAGGACAACAGCTCCTTTGATCTTCATTGCGCGAAACTCGTTTATCTGAACAGGAAACGATCAACGGGTAACAAGTATGCCTGCAAGGACGAGAGCCCACTGACCCAGCGAACCCGCATGGGGACGAAGTTGAAGAAGACGCGGGTCTTGTTGGGCGGACCAGCGGTTCCGACGTGCAGCGCCTCTTCTGGGCGCAGACGGCGGTCGTAGCTGCTGTTGGTCACCAGCTCGTCCAGCTGCTCGTGGCTCAGTCGCCACGACGTGGCCAACTCCGCCGCGAGCGTCAACAAGGCGAGTAGGCACACCAGCATTGCGAAGCGAATGTCATGTATAGCGCCAGCTAATGTGGAACTACAGTGCCTACCTACTTCTCAAAAGATAGTCAGAAGTGGAGCCGACAAGAGTATGAGCCCTTACTGACATATGAGCCAGTGTTTACATACGTACCCAGCCAGTCGAGCACATCCATGCCATGCGCTCGTGTTGTGACGCAGAAGTTGTACTATACCATGTTGGCGTGGTATGTAATTGAACTGAGACCCTGTATGGACAAGAGACCACACAACAATAAGCGCAGGGATTACATGCATAAAAAGTTGTTGAGTTGCACACCACGCCAGCAAATTCAGGCTATCGTTTCGGCTCGTTGCTCGCTGCTTCAATGTCGAACCATGGCAACCCCCGAATTCACCCTAACCATCTAGCAGATGGGGGGGGGAGAGATGCAACCATGCATAGTGCCCTCCCCCCCCCCCTCTTCCCTGTACACGCTACAGTGCTCTAGTAAGCAGAGGTTGAAGATTGTAGTGCCCTGGAACCACCATTGGAGCAAGCATTCACGGTATTCAGTATTATTGTATAGATGCCAACGTCGAGTTTGCTTGCCGAATACTGCGAATGTTTTTACCTTTGTCATTGGTTGACTTTTCCGCAAATAAAATCCGTTTGGCCATGCGTCACTGCCTGACTTTAGCGGATGCTTTTTGCCCGCCAAACGCTCCTGGGTCGATCGAAGCTGACGGTTCCAGCGGGTTTCCTAGCGGGGATCCGCGGCTCCTTTGTTTGCCATATCAATAGAAATGAAATCGTTTGCGTTTCACCGTCACTCAGGACGGACGCTCCAGTACAAGCTAATTATTCAGCTTGAAGCTTGACTTCCTGTCTGAGCGGCGCGTCTCAAACAAACAGGGCCTCTCTCAAAGCAGCACCACACACGAATTTCAACGTGAACCAAAATCGAAGGTCCGCAACCGCACCGCAGCTGAACAGATCAGCTCCGCCGCCGACGGAAACACAGGAGAGAGAAGGAGAGGCGCGCGGACATGCAGCTGACACCACGGAAACGAGGCCACAGGAACCATACGCGCGCGATGTGAGTTCGCGAGCCCAGAGTCCGTTTATTAGGCCGTCGACACTCCCGTATAGATCACAAAGGGTCACTTCTCATACAGTTCGGTGGAATCACCGCTCGACACCGCTCTCACTACTCAGAAGCTTCAGTCAAAGCCCGCACACCGTAGAGTTGAAAGCGGCAAGATGCTTTGGCCCGCCCTCCTGGCGCTGATCACCGCCGTCGGCTGCAGCGGCCGTGCGTTTTTGCAATTCCCTATTGGGCTTTGTGAGAGCCGAACAGACGAGCATTCCAGAGGCGAACTATTGTCCCGACTTCCTGGAGCCCGTCGACGTGGCCGGCCGGCGTCTGCCGAACACGAGACGAGCACCGCGGAATCCGATGCTCTGCAACCCGGATTTCTCGCAGTCGTTGTTGAGGGCGGGCTTTGATCGCGACCTCAGCTGCGGAGGCGGCCGGACAGCGCCTGGCGGCAACATCCTCTATTGCGCCCGACTCAACTACTATAAGCTGGCTCAGATCCAGGGAAGAAACCCCGTCATTGTGAGCTTCCACCGTTTTCTCGCGCGTCGACTCGGCTCGGTGAGCCGCGTCACATTGACAACCGCAAAATGCAGAGCCGCAATACTGGCAATCGGAACGATCGGCGGGCGTACAGGGCGACCGGCATCTGCTGTCAGAGAACCACGGCGCCGACGCAAGAAATTCGTGCGTGTTTAGTTGATGGAAGGCGCTCGTTCGCCAGCGCGAAACTTCGCGAGTTGACAGAATGCCCCGCGGGCGAGGTGCCGACCGGCTATCGGCGCGCACGGGTCAGGGACCCGGGCTTTCCGAACAGGGCGCCGACCGTCTGCGTCAGCGACGCCGGCTGTCTGGGCGCCTCGTGCAGGGTGGCCGCCAACTGCGACGTCGCGCCCAACGTGCCCTCCTTCCGACTCGTCGACGACGACAACGACGTCTCGACGCCGCCCCGAGTCGGTGGCCGCGCCCCACACATTCGGATTTTGGCAGCGTTCGGCGAGCCGAGTCCGAATCGTTGCAGGCGCAGGCGAACCCGGCGAGACACGCACCGCCGCCGCTCTCCAGGCCCGCAGCCTACTTCCGGCTCATCACGCCAACCGGCTTCTGCTGCCGACGCGTTCGCCGCTTCGAGCGACGGCCTCGGCCACCGCCGGCGGCCTGCCCTCCCAGCGACGGCTCGGGTTCCCTCGTGCGCTTCGCCTTCCAGCAGGCACTGCGCTCCGTGCACGTCCAATTGCTTGCGGTCTCCCGCATGAAGAAGAAGAAGAACTCTTCAGATCGTGGGCTTGTCGCAAAACGACGTGCAAGTGCCGTTTACGGCGGCCCGTACCTTGGGCGCGTTCTCGGCCGTCGACTTCCTGTACACCCTCGACGTCAGCTGGCCCGCCAGCGGGGCCACGGCCGGCCTGGGAAACGTTCTGACCAAAGCGCAGGTCCAAGGGGAGCCTGCGGTGAGATTGCTTCCCATATTTGGCAGTGAAGAAACTTGCTCACGACAGAAGTACCGACCACCAGTGGCCACCGGTCTTCGCGCCCACATACGTGCCGACAGTTGCACTGTGCGAACTTGCGAATCTCGCTTGAAGGTGCGCCTGTCGGCCGCGGACGCGGCCAGATTTCCCGCCGGCAGCAGCTTCTTCTACGCCGTCTACGAGGTGTTCGTCACCGACCTGACAGCGACGCTTGGCCCAGGGGACACGCGTCTCCTGCTGTGCCGAGGCAACTACAACGGTGTCGGCGGCGGCAACCCGCTCGTGTACGGCTGCGATTGCTTGTATTTCGTCTCTGTTGTTGTTTTTGGAATACGAGACGGCGTTGCAGGGGCACTAACGGCTACTGGATCGCCCCGAATCCGCGACCGATTTTTATCAAGATGTACGCGGTCGTCATGTACCGGCAGGTGGTGGGGGCCGCCGCGAACCCGCTGGTGACGGCGACGTACGCGGACCAGGCGGCCCTCGACGCCGACTGCGCGACGCAGTTCCGCCAGCCGCTGACGCCCAGCATCGCGACGATGGTGGGCGGCCCCGTGCAGCTGGTGGCCGTGGCCGGCAATTACTTTATGGTGCGCTTCGACGGCTCCGACGACTATGGCCGCTTCCTCGACGCGCGCATCGGAGAGCTGCTCGAGATCGAGATACCCGAGGCGCAGCTGGGGGTTGGACGGCCACGTTTTTTTTTGCCGCACCGCGCAGAGTTCTCGGTCCTTTCAGCTGACACTCGGCAATGGCGTCGAGATCGAAGTCGGCGGCCAGGAGGCGCCTATAAGAGGCGCGCCCGTTGTCCGCCTGCCTAGGGGCGTGCGCAGCGACCGAGCCGACCTCTTCACCGTGCTCGTGCTCAAGGTCACCGAGACGTCCGGCACGCGCACGCCCGCGCAGGTTCGTTTCCTGCCCGCTCAAGCGCTACGTAAGCCAGAAAAGAAGAAGCAACGTCCAGGTGGTGGTCGTGGATTTGCGTCTCAACGTGCCCGGAGGCGACTCGCTCCTCGACGGCGGCACCGACGCCACCAACGGCGCCTACGTGGCAGGAACACCGCCCCCACCGCCGCTCGGCCAAAGTCACGAGTACGCAGCCTTCGCCTGGCGGCAGACCGGAGCGGGCAATGTGAGTCTCCTTGCGGACTTCATCCGTATCTGGCTCCGACAGGACAGCCAGCGACGCTAGCGAGCTCGTCGTCGTTCCAGCTGCCAGCGGGTGTGGCCAACTTGCCCGCGGCGCGCACGCTGAGCGTGGCGAACACGCGGACGCTGCTGGCCGCGATCGCGCCCTGCGCCGGCGCCCGGGCGAACGCCGCCTGCTGGGCGGGACGCACGCCCGTCGCGGCCACCTGGTTCCTGCGCGTCGCCGACTGATCAGCACGGCACGACACACTCCACCTCGTCGACGTACCGACGACACCTAGATGACGATTGCTCGAGCTTCCAACCAGTTTCGAGACGTTTGGTTTTGTGGAATAATCAGTTGTCTGATGCAAACGCGCATGACACATGGCAAATACATGATGTCTGATTCATGGTACCTACATTGCACCTGCATTTTCATCCAGAATTGCGCTTTCTACTGTAGCAATGTCGAAAACCGTACCTACCATACCCTACCGAGGGGGGGGGGCACAATTGGAGCCCATGTTCATTCGCCGTGTGCAACGCAGATATACTGTACACTTGCCCACCATGGGACACTATTGGAGGTGGTTCCACAATTAGTCCAACCACTTCATACTCGGGGGACTGTTGGAGGGGGGGGGGGGTTGGAAGGGGGTCCACTATTGAAGAAGGCCGCACGTTGAACGCACTATTAAATGTCGTACATTGAATGCAGCCGAGCGAGAAAACAGAAAAAAAAGAAACGATTCCTCCTTTGCGACGCGGCAGCGACAGAGTTTCACGCGCGGACTACCACTAGACTTACTCCTCTGGGGACGCTAAAACAGTGCGGTAGCGAAAGCGGCGTCTGGAACACGCGCACAACCGGTTAAAATTCGTTACTCGGGTGGCAGAAGCAGCTAGACGGCGGTGGGTTCCGGAAACTGGAAACTGGGAACCGGGATATGTGTCCAACGATCGCCTTTCTCGTCTTCCTACTTGGCGACGACCGCCCGGCCGCCGTCGAGCACGTCGTCGGCGGCCGTCGTCGTCACCTCGCCGTCGACGGCGCTGTCGACGATGTACTTCTGGTAGAGGACGGCGTTGTCGACGTCGAGGCCGTCTACTGCCGTCGGCTCGACCAGTGGCTGCCGACGCGCCGGCGACCGGCTCTTTGAGGCGCTGCCGCCACCGCCGTTGAGGACCTTTCTATCGCCGCTGTCGTCGTCAGGCGGCCGGCGAGGCGACGCCGACCGCTTCTCGTCGTCGTCGGCGTCGACAGCGGTCGAGGGTGGCGGCGCCCGCCGGCCGAGGCCGCCGGCGCCGTCCGCGTCGACCATGGAGAAGTCGATCTCGCCGTCCTCGGTGAGCGGCAGCGCGGCCAGGATGGCGCGCAGGCCCTTGATCTCGCCCTTGACCACGAGCAGCTGCGGCAGGCCGCCGAAGTCCGTCAGCACGTCCACCTGCAACAACACATACACATGGCAACTGAGAAGTTTTGCCAGAAAGCGCTCTAGGCAAGCGACGTTGTGCTGCTGCATACAGGTAGCAACCGGTACCCGTGTAGTAATCTAGGAATTATCAGTCTGTGATACTTTGAATACTTTTTTCAATTACATACTACACACACAAACAGAAGAAGGCTGACAGCAACGCGTGGATTAACGAACGCTTTGACCGTGCAACTGTGAGCTAGAGATAGAGGACATGCACTGTAAGTCGGAAAACTTTCGGACTTTTCGGACAGTGACCACGTGTCCGAAAGTTTCAATGTCCCAACCAGGACATAAAGAAGTTGCTACACTACCGCAAAGTACTGTACGTGCACATTCAAGATGTTGTTTAGTGCAAGTCCTAGACGCACCTTGTGACACCTGTCGACGATGAGTCTCTTGAGCGTGGGATGCTTGGCGATGCGGAGCACGGTGGCGTACTGGAGCCACTCGAGGTCGAGCTGGCGTATGTAGAGGAACTGGAGGCGGGGAAAGGAGGTCGTGACGCGGCCGAAGAAGGAGTCGGGCAGGAAGGCGTACTGGAGAGGCGAGTCCACCAGACAGACGCGCTCCACGCGCTGTCGGATGCGGTCGAACAGCGCGAACAACGACGCCTGAAACGAGAGAGTCTGATTTTCCACGCGTCGACATTGCGGAGAAGGTGCACCGATACTGCACTGCAACTGGTTCCATATGGAAGATCGTGCTGTGGGGTGGACATTGCACGATCGCAAACGGCTTTGAAAAGCAGTGTGCCCGTACGTCTGCCCGTCTGCCCTCAGACTGACGTCTGATGTCAGTCTGAGCTTGCTGATGTTCAATGAGAAGCTAAGCAGACTTAGACTAGTCATAGAGATTTGGTCCACCTAATCGAGCCTCTCTCTGCCTCCGTCTCTGCCTCCCTTTACCGGTGCTCGCTGTGGACAGCCCACTGACCTCGTGGTCGGTGTAGTGGCAGGAGCAGCAGTAGACGTAGACGACGAGCTTGTGCCAGAAGAAGGGGCCCTCGCAGCCGATCTGGACGTGCGGCCGACTGTGGCCCGACGCGTGGTTCTTCCGGAAGACCGTGTAGAGCCAGACGGGTCGGCGCTCCCCAGCGTCCATCTCGCGCATCACCTGCAGGAGCAAGTCACACGCACACATCTATCGTCAAGTCCAACTTGACGACACGATAATTAACGGTTACTGCGGTGAAACCACTTTGCGATTGAACAACCATGTGCACCTAGAATTGACAATTCGATAGACCAACACTCCAACAGTAGTGAAATTAAGCGATTTACTGTAGGTTAGGTTGTAAGTAGATTCTACTACTGAGGAAAAGTTAGGAATCCTTAACCTGACTTACACAGAGTTAAAGTTATTAAAACTGACAATAAGAAAGCCTCGATCCGAACAAAGTCATTTGGAGGGTTGCAGCGCAGTAGAGAATCCAAGAAATGTATCGTTTTTTGGCGAAAAACGGTGATGGGTTAATGTTGCACTTGCACCTTTCGCTGGATGTATTCATACCGTAAACCCTATAATTAGCCCCCCGGAGCTAATTTTTTCGTTCGAGCTCTAGGAGGGTGCATAATTATAAGGGGGGAGGGCTAATTATAGGGGGGGGGCTTATAAACTGGAAGTGTCGATGAGTGGAGTGGTAAGATGTGTGGGCAAAAAAGCGCGTGGAGGCGATTTTTAAGGGAAAAGGCGCTGTGCAGCACACACGTTGGTGCACTTTAACACACTCTCACACATCTCACATGCACATACACATACGCGACCATACATACACCCAGACATGGAAACATGTGCCTTTTAGACGATGGTTCATTTAGGGAGGGGGCGTAATTATAGGGGGGGGGGCTTATTAACTCAAAGTGGTCTTGGGAGGGTGTATTATTATAGGGGAGGGGGCTAATTATAGGGGGGCTAATTATAGGGTTTACGGTAACCTAATTGTTCTTTTTGTTCGTCGGATGGTTTCTTTGGCCGCTTCAATGATCGCGGGTGTCTCGCGGTGTACATTTGTTTAGTTAATACTAAAAGAAGGTGTTGTAATGCAAAAAACTTTGATCTGTGGCCCACAAATGAGCAACACAATCGTTGTTTCACTAGGCCCCAAGGCGCCAATCGAATTTGAGCAAACTTTAAAAGTTTGAGTTCTTGGGATTGATCGAATTGTTTTAATGGATTAGGCTTGGGTAAAAGGTAAAAAAATTCATTTTTTTAATTGAAAAATTTAAAAAGAATACTTTTTTATTAAATGTTTGCAAAGACTTTTTTGGATGCCACATCAATGTTGCAGAAGGTGTTTTAAGCCTAGCAGTGTCAATAACAGCGAACTAAGACATTTTAAAAGCCGTTAGAAGTGCACTTTAGTCAACTTTTACAACTGATAGTTTTTTTTTCGAAGTCTGACTACGACTATGACTGTCGAGACTTGGTTTTACAGCCTCCTGAACTCTTCCAACAGTGGTAATTATGGTTGTTTAGCTTATCCAGGCCGCTACTAAGTAGGTAAATAGGGTTCAAACGCACTAAAACCAACGTTTTTGCCTCGCTTTTAGCACTTTTTGGACAATTTTTGACAAAGTTTTTTTTAGTTTAAAAAAATCCAGTTTTTTTTATTTTGCCAAGCCTGAATGTGATAACAAATACGATACAATAAAGCTACAGCAAATAAAACAAGAAGGTACAAAATCCAAAAAATCCGAACCTGACGCCAATTTTTGGAGACCAGCTCTAACTTTGTGCGTTCCTTGAGACCGAACGAGTCGAGAACACGTCTGGAGGGGGGCGTCCGTTTCAGACCGTGTTTGCAGAAGAAAAAAACAGATGTATCGTTCGAATGACGGATCTATCCCCCCAAGACCGGCGTCTAATCTAATTTCGGCCACCCTCGACAAAAGATGAATTCCGTCCCCGTCTGAAACGGATGCCTGGCGAGCGGGAGGGGCAGCGTTTTACGGCCGGACGGTCGCGTGTCGACGGCAGAGGACGACAGCCGAGTCCTGGGCTGGCCAAAGTCGAGCGGCGTGCCCTTGTCGGCGGGGTCGTCGTCACCGTACTCGGCCGAGCGAAGCCGAGGCGGGTGGTAGTCGGCCTCCGAGTCGTGGCCGCGCGGCGTCCGGTGCCGCACCGTCTCCGACATCGCCCAGCCGTGCGGCTCTGGAGCCCCAGCTGCTGCAGCGGCCGTCGACCAGCGCCCGCCGTCGTCGTCGGCGTCGTCGTCGGCGTCCTCGCGCCCCGACAGAGGCGCGGACGCGTCCCCGCCGGCCGAAGCGGTCCTTCCAGGGGACGGCTGCCGATCCGCGTCGACGACGACGGCTTGCTAAAAATGGACGAGCAGAGGATAAGAATTGAATTGGGCGATTGCGACGGGACGGCGACGGTTTGGAGTTCCTTGAGAGGCGGCGGCGGATGAAAGGCGGACTGATTGATGTAGCGCAAACCGCCGCCGACGCGCCTTTCATATCTCCCTCGTCCGGCGCCGAAATTCAATAGATCGACGCGGGACCGGCCGAAGCGTACTCTCGGCGAGCGGGGCCCTACTACGCGACTTCGCCGGCTGGCGCACTCTGCCAGACGACGCTGCTGTGTGGAGAGGCCCCGGACGGCGCCGGGGGCAGTCGCGACGACAAAAATCCCCCAGACTCGCTCCGCCCGTTGCTGCCGACAGCGTCAATATAAATGCGGGGCGCCAAGAGGTCGTCAGCGACGGCGCTCGGAGAGAAGGCAATCGACCCGCGAGCGCCCCCCTACCCTCGCACCAGTAGCTTAATTTGCCGGCTTTTGCCGGCTCCCGTCTAGCTGACAAACCTCTTCCCTGTCCGCATCGTCTGCGTCGTCAGCCATCTGGAAAAACTCCGTTATCTCAGACGATCGCCGGACGAGAGTTGGTTCCCCAAGATGAGCTTCTTCCAATTTCTCGTTTTTTTTTCTTCCTCTGCCCTCGGCGCAGGGAGAGCGGTGCCACTCAGGCGTCGTCCGCACGAACGGCTAGATGGCCGGGACGGAAGGGACATTAATTGAAGAGTGCCGGTGTGCCGCGACGGCGCCGACCGGGCCCGTTTGCGCCCCGCAAAAACACGCGCCGCTTCCTAATTATCCTCTGGTCCTGAGAGGGTGGCGCGTACGAAGACGGATGCGCGGGCTGGCAGACTAATTCCATCCTCCCCCCCAACCCTTTTTCGGAATCCCCGCGTGTCCCCAGCCAATAAACGAGCATCGTCTGGGCGGCTCTCGCTCTCACTTTCTCTCTCAGTAGTCCCCTCTCTCGGCTGGCGACCGGTGAGACCTCTTGGCGATTCGTTCGACTCAGCTGCCACAGCAGCGGCCAAGTGGGCTCTCTCCCTCTTCGCTCGGAATCCAAATCCGCCCGTCCGTCCGTTAGTCCAAAAAAAGGGAAAAACAAGTCCTCCTTCACCTTGAGCGAGTCATCATCGTCGTCGTCCTGCCGACGGCGCCGAAAACAGCAGCAGCAGCAGCAAGCGGCGACCAGACGCCGACGCCGACGCGCCGCCCATTTTCTCAGTTGGCGAGCGGCCATTCTCCCTGCGCCGCGGCGTCCCGTATCTATAGTTGCACTTGTAAGTCGGGATTGAAAACTCCAACACCGGCCATCCGTCTTGCGAAATGGGCCGTTTGAAGGGACGGCCGCCGCGAATATGCCTGTCGTTTTTGTCGCCGCCGCGGCTTCGGCGGCGGCGGCCGCGATGGGAAAGAACAATTGTCGAGCAAGGAGGGCGCCGGGCGGGTCGGCTCGAGGGCCCTGTTGCCTGCGCGGGGCCGCGCGGCCATAAGGGACAGATTAGGCGGTTCGTTGCGCAGCGCCGCCTGCCCGGCAGCTGCGCCAGACCGGCCGGGCTTTTCGGGGACACACGCCATTCGGCCCTACGCACAGCACAGACGCACGCACGCACGCACGTACATACATTCGAGTTCGACACACCGCAGGAGCGCTCGCTCCTGGGGCTTACATATGTAATTCTGGCGCAGCCGCCCTCCCGGGCCGGTCGTCAATCGTCAGGCCCTGTCAGTCGGCAGACAGGGACAAGTATGTATATGCGTCAGAAGTCCAGAAGTGGCAAGGATGCACACGAACCGGGGGGGGGCATTTCTTGCAGCACAAATGTTATTTGCGGATCATCCGCCCTCGGTGTTAGCATAGTTCTCGAACAATCCGGAACCGAAAGCAACTCGCCCCGGCGGAGACGCAACGCGCCAAAGGGAGCCGAGATTAAACTCGTCGAGTGAGAGAGCGCCTCGCCGCCAGGGGCCGCCGGGGCGGCCTATTAAAGCCAGGTCTAATACGCCGGGCCTGATGGACGACCGGTCAGGCCACGAAACGAACCGGAAACAACGAGCGACGCGCGGACGCCCGTACCGACTGCCACGCAACACCCGGACGTACTCAATCCGCTGAATTGGCGCGACGAGAATTGACGGCGCCGGCCGGCGCGACCGGTCCGAATCTGCATACATACATACCCTTCCATCATTGTGTGCCCGTTCCAGACTGCGCACATTCCGCCGCTGCGTGCGTTATTGGCCGCGGACGGCCTAATGGTGTTCCTGTGTGCGTTTTTGTTGCCAGCCGAATATAAAACATACGCGGCAGAAAAGCAGCAGAGTGCGTTTGCCGTCGCGTATGCAGGAGAGTGGTTGTTAGCGGAAAAGTTTAAACGTGGGGTTTGAACATTTAAACTACCTATAAGTGCGTTTGTGAGCAGGTGCCATGTATGTAGCCCCATTTGCGAGGCTCTCTGAAAACGTCTAGCGTGCGCCATCGAACTTGTAGTAATACTTTACAACGGAAATAATCGATGCATAGACACCTTCTAAGCAAAAGAAATAGATTTGTCAAAATCTCGGTCGAGACATCGACCGTTCGACCCGTCACGATAAGGCAATGAAGCGGTGAGTAAACAAGTGGCAATTACGTCAGCCGCAGAGCGCGTAAACAAGTCGAATTTGCGCCACGTACGCGTGACGCGCCTCAACGTGGCGCTATTCCAACCAATCAGCGCGCGTTGCTGGCACATCTCGACCAATCAGCGGCGGGAGAGTCCGCTGAACCGGCCACGCCCCTCCTACTGTGTCGTCAGCGTTCAAACGTATATAAGACGCGACCGTCAAAAGCATGTCAAACTCCTCCTCCACCAGAATCCAAGGAAGAAAGAAGAAACTCGCTTGACTTGTCCCAGAAGTTGTCGGTTCCAGTGATTCAAGTCGATTTGAAGAAATTGAAAGAATTAGAGTCAGTTTTTTTTTAAACCAGAAACCAGAATCCAGCACGGAATGTCAGTTGTCATGAAAGGAGTGCTTGCGGCCATCTGCTGCCTGATAGCAGCAGTGTGTGCGGCCGAAGCGCAAGAAGCCAAGGATGCCGAGCCCAAGTACGGCACCGTCATCGGCATCGACTTGGGCACCACCTACAGCTGGTGAGTCCTTACCTTCACTAGCCAGAATTACTACTATACAACTACAGACTACTATCCAACGCGTTTATACTGTACAGACTAGACAGGGCAAAGAGTGCGTGCGTGTTTGCAGCGTGGGCATCTTCAAGAATGGCCGTGTGGAGATCATCGCCAACGATCAGGGCAATCGGATCACTCCCAGCTACGTCTCCTTCTCCGCCAACTCCTCCGAACGCCTGATCGGGGACGCGGCGAAGAACCAGCTCACCGTCAACCCCGAGAACACCGTCTTTGACGCCAAACGCCTCATCGGGCGGACGTTCTCCGACAAGACGGTGCAGGGCGACATCAAGCTCTGGCCCTTCAAGGTGGTCGACCGCGACGACAAGCCCAAGGTCCAGGTCAACGTGGCGGGAGCGACAAAGGAGCTGGCCGCAGAGGAGGTCTCGGCGATGGTACTGGGGAAGATGAAGGTGAGCGTCAACGCGTCCGCACACGCATGCACGAACGCACGCTCGCGCACAGATACATGTAGTAGACAGCCAGCTCTTGTGTGAGCACGCACAACAGCGCGACCAATTCTGCAGGAGATCGCGGAGGCGTATCTGGGCGCGGAGGTGAAGCACGCGGTGGTGACGGTGCCGGCGTACTTCAACGACGCGCAGCGGCAGGCGACGAAGGACGCGGGCACGATCTCGGGCCTCAACGTCGTGCGCATCATCAACGAGCCCACGGCGGCCGCGATCGCGTACGGCCTCGACAAGAAGGAGGGCGAGAAGAACATCCTCGTCTTCGACCTGGGCGGCGGCACCTTCGACGTCACCATGCTCACCATCGACAACGGCGTCTTCGAGGTGCTCGCCACCAACGGCGACACCCATCTGGGCGGCGAGGACTTCGACCAGCGCGTCATGGAGTACTTCATCAAGCTCTACAAGAAGAAGCATTCCAAGGACCTCCGCAAGGACAACCGCGCCGTGCAGAAGCTCCGTCGCGAGGTCGAGAAGGCCAAGCGCGCCCTCTCCAACCAGCACCAGGTCAAGGTCGAGGTCGAGTCCATCCTCGACGGGGACGACTTCGCCGAGACGCTCACACGAGCCAAGTTCGAGGAGCTGAACATGGTGCGCGAGCCGATTGCTGGATCCCGCACCAAATACAGGAATTCAGAGAATGCGCAACCAATTCCAGGATTTGTTCCAACGGACCATGGAGCCGGTCAGACGCGTGCTGGAGGACAGCGGCCTGCGCAAGGCGGACGTGCACGAGATCGTCCTGGTCGGCGGCTCCACTCGCATTCCCAAGGTCCAACAGTTGCTCAAGGTTTGACAAGGATGATAATAATTTGAAAAAATTTGCAAGATATCGAACGGTTCAGGAGTTCTTCAACGGCAAGGAGCCATCCAGGGGTGTGAATCCCGACGAGGCGGTTGCGTTCGGCGCGGCTGTGCAGGCTGGAATACTGTCGGGAGAACAAGGTAGGTACATGTACCATAGCCCGCTATAGCGTGTGTTTACTGTGGAACAATCACATGAGGCCACCACCTTTACTGTGGACAATTTCACTTCAGCGACCGAAGGCATGATCTTGATCGACGTCAATCCCCTGACCATGGGCATCGAAACCGTCGGCGGCGTTATGAGCAAGCTGATCGCTCGCAACTCTGCGATTCCCACCAAGAAATCGCAAATCTTCTCCACAGCTGCCGACAATCAACCGACTGTAACGATCCAAGTGAGTGAGTGAGTGAGTGTACGTACCTGTATGTGCGTGTGAGAGTGCGTGCGTGCCTTCACCTGTCCGAGTACTGCACGTATATGGCCCCCACGCCTAGGTTTTCGAGGGCGAGCGTCCAATAACCAAGGACAATCATCTGCTGGGTCAATTCGACCTCACCGGCATTCCACCCGCTCCCAGAGGTGTTCCACAAATCCAAGTCACCTTCGAAATTGACGTCAATGGTCAGTCGGTCAAGCGGGGATCAACAGATCACGCTTTGACGAGCGTGTGAACCACCACTTCTAGGCATTCTGCACGTGACGGCCGAGGACAAGGGCACGGGGAACAAGAACAAGATCACGATCACGAACGATCACAATCGGCTGTCGCCAGAGGACATCGAGCGTATGATCAACGACGCCGAGAAGTTCGCCGACGACGACAAGAAGCTCAAGGAGCGCGTGGAGGCGCGCAACGAGCTCGAGAGCTACGCCTACTCCATGAAGAACCAGCTCGCCGACAAGGAGAAGCTGGGAGGCAAGCTGGCCGACGACGACAAGGCCACCCTCGAGAAGGCGGTCGAGGAGGCCATCTCCTGGCTCGATGCCAACAAGGCTGGTGTTTTTGCTTGCACGTTCGCTTTCCACAGTGGGATGCGAACCCAGGAACTTTTGGGTGGTAGGCCAAGGTTTCCTCACGCCCTAGCGGTCTAGCATAAACGTTTCTGGGTCTAGTTTTTAGACGAGAATGTTGCTAAGGTGGCAATTCTTGGGTGTTCACGAGCATCCTTCCAAAAAAAAAGGCCAAATGTAGTGCCTCGACACGAGTAGCTGACGCTAACCTGACATATATTTAAAATAGCCAGTGGCTTGCAGGAAGCCGACACGGAGGAGCTAATAGAGCAGAAGAAACGGCTGGAGTACGTCGCCCACCCTATGGTCTCCAAGATCTACCAACAGAGTGGCGGCAGTGCCCCTCCACAAGACGATGACTCATCCAAGTCAGAGCTATGAGTCATCTATAGGACCTGACTGAAACTGAAGGAACGTTCTCAAGCCAGCTCTGCTCAAACCAATCGGGTATATGGTACAAAGCAGCGCACTGCAACGATTGGCAATGATTGGTATTTATTGTGTTCTGGCATAGGCATTGTGTAGTGCGGCAATAGCGGTCTCTTTACGACTGTTGAACTGTACGATTGCGAATCTGCTTGTGGTGTACAGGTGTATCCTCTTGAGTTATTCATCCGTTCGCTATGCTGTTGTCACCGTTTCGCGAGAAAATGGCGATTCGATAAAATATCGCCTACTGCAACTTCGACAATGATCACACGAGCAACAGTGCCCAAGCGCAACACTAGCATATACCTACAACTGAGCTGATTTTT